>QZFA01000212.1:0-43031 GCA_003614995.1 Cladosporium phlei | reverse complement strand
GCAGTGCTTATGTATGGCAGAGCGGACGGGATGCGCAGTTTTCACTTACCTATGGTCGTATGTATCAGTTTTCAACAAATGTGCTGTATTATACTCGCACCGTTATCTGCTGCTTCAAGCCACAGGGAGACCATCGAGCTGCTGGTTACCGGAATCCGGAACTCGAGGTACAGAAAGGGAACAACGGTGACCTTTATGCGTCTATGATCGTCTTCCCAGTTCACGTGCACTGGAGATTCGCAGCACTTGCAGGCAGTACCGAACACTCAAAGTGGCGTTGACGGTTACAGCACTATCTCTTCGAATGTTTTGCCGCTGTTTTAGCAGCGTGGCTTTTCACAAGGGCAATCAAGTCATCGCGGCCAGAAGCCAAAGCAAGCTCTTTCGATGTCCCTCGCCAGGCTCGCTGCCGCCAGCTACTACTACTAAGATCTTCGAGATCCGCCCCATGTTCGAGCAGGCTTCAAACGATGTCGAGAGGGAGGCTCTTAATGTTGGTGGCGCGTTGGATAGCGAGATACAAGGGTTCGTTGCCATGGAGGTCCTTTGCCGACATTACGAACCGCATAAGGCCGGATTCCTGGAATCCAAGCAAGGCGTTGACGGCGTCGGCGTTGTTGAAGGAAATCGCTCGGATCATTGACTCAATCTCACGCTGTGAGTCGGGTAGGTTGGGGAAGCAAGTTCTCGCAGACATGGGACGGAGAGGGGCGACGTCGGATGCCTCTTTTGCGGGTAGTGGTGTAGCTGTTCTTCTTCTTCTTCTTCTTCTTCTTCTTCTTCTGTGCGGCGTGGCCGATGTGACGTTCTGTCTCACAGTTGTCTGCTCTGCTTCTCCCAAAGATGTTGGAAAGACAGTCGCAACCTCGGATGCCTCTTTTGCGGGTAGCGGACCCGGTATATCTTTTTCCCTCCTGGACGGAGTGGCCGACGCGATTCTCGGGCCCACCGTCGTTACCTCTGCTTCTCCCAAATACTTCAAGGTGGTCTGTGACGACAGCAGATTCTGGCGGTCGCGCACAGTGGTGTCAAGCACAGAGCCTTTTTTTTTTGGTGGCCCTGGCTGCGCCGCTCCTACTCCTTGTAAATCGTGACCTCGTGGGCTGAGACTCGTTGTGGGCACCTTGTGCGACGAATCGATTCTCGAGCCGGTTCCATTCGATGGTTGCCGCACGCACGATCCAGTATTCCTGGACCCAACGGTGGGTTTTTCTGGAGCCGTACTTTGGAGCGACTGACCACATTCAGTGACGTGAGCTGTAGGTTCGTTTCGTTTTTCCGCTGACGATGGACCTTCGGTCTTGACTGGCGAGGACGAGGCAGCCTTGTCCACATTGGGGGGTCGGAGGCCACTCATAGCCATGGTAAGCCGCTCCCTCTGTTCTTCGGGAATCATGAACAAGTAAACCTTTGACTCTACTTCCTCTCCTAGAATCTTGCAGATGTGGGACAAAAGCGCAATAGAATATAGACGGCTTTTATGTTGCTTTCCTAAAAGTCGCGCGTACGCGTTCGATGTGCGTTTGCAAACATGCTTGGCATCATTTACTCTGTTTTGCCAGACATGGACGCGAGCAAGCAAGTAATTTGCATCGCATTGCCAAATCCTCTCTTTGTCGGAAACAGGTTCGACCTGTAAAATTTCCTGGAGCTCACGTTCCGCGTTGTCGGCGAATCCGAGGTGGAACAAGCATGAAGCGATCCGGTATTGTAGCCAACAAAGAGTATCCAGATCCCTACGGTTGGGCGGTAGCTGCGCAATCGCCTTCTTCGAAGTTGCGAGAAGTTTGCTGGCCGACTGCCAGTCCTTTCTGTCATAGGCACAACTGCCAGCGTTGATGGCAGCAT
Organism: Cladosporium phlei; assembly: GCA_003614995.1. Taxonomy (NCBI): domain Eukaryota; kingdom Fungi; phylum Ascomycota; class Dothideomycetes; order Cladosporiales; family Cladosporiaceae; genus Cladosporium; species Cladosporium phlei. The sequence goes on along the minus strand of QZFA01000212.1, from coordinate 41,183 downwards.
AGGCGAATTCGACCTGCTCATCATCACTGTCGCAATCGGGCTCGCCATTTGTAGTCATCAAGCTGTCCGATGCATAGGCGTTACCATCGGCGAAGCTTTTGTGCGGTGTAGGCATTGTATTCTGGTGCTCATTTCCAGTCTGCTCTGCTGAGAGGATCCACTCTGCCACTATCTTGTTGGTGACCGCAGTTTGCTCATCACCGACAACAGAGTCGACGCCCACGGTGGAGCCAGCCAAGCTATCATTAAACAAAGTCATGCCATGTCGCAAAGTACCGCGTGCGTACTCCACCAACGCAGGCATATTGCGATCAACATTTCTCACGCACCGAAGGTCGCTCCAACTTAGCTTCAATGCGCACAATGCTGTCACGCAGGTCGCTCAAGTCATCCGGAAGCTGTCTCAACGCTTGACCGGGTGAGACATGTGCAACCTTGATGCTCAAGACAAGCAACACGGTGTGCAAAGCATCGGTATGGGACCTGATGCGGGCACGCAAATCATCGATCTGCTCTCTGGCGTCTTGCAGCCTGAGTTCCCTGACTGTTCGGTCCACAAACTTCTTCTTGCGCGGCCAAAGACGTTCCGCTATCTTTCCCAGCTCTTAGATGGTGGACTCGCAGTGTGCTACTTGGCCGCAAATGCCTTTCTCCAGTGTTCCGTCGTGATCGTAAGGTCTGCCGTGATTCTCAGATGCTGCTCCTGTCAGGACATGTGCCAGTCCTTCGTGAACTAGATAGCAGGTGCTGGCCAGGCTTTGGACTTCGGAGCCCAGTTTCTTGATGCGAATGTCGACGGTCTTGGACCCCTGGTAAACGTTGTGGACGTATCTTCCAATGTCCCAAGCCTTTCCAGCGAGTGCGGATATTGCAACAGCGGCTCCGAGCGGTGTCACGGGCTCCATGGGGTGCAGGATCCGTGGGATTGCAAGATGGCGAAGCAAGAAGTGCGCATTTAGTGAGGAGTGATGTGCATCACGTCCTGGTGGCGACAGGTATGCTGTCTAAAATAATGGAATTCATTTTGAGGCTGAGCAAAGCTCGCTGCAGTGTCAGCAAACGGCATATATGCTAACTGGTGGGTGCAGCATGAACGCTGACATTGTAACCACTGCCATGCAAGCCAAGCGAATGACGAATGTGTCGTTCGTTGTACCGGGTTGCCTGCATGCTATTTCAGGACTTCGGAACGGCGGGGTTTTGCATCGGAGTATGGATCTCACGATGTAGATATGGTCCTTGAAATGGCTCCGGAGACAGGTACTATGTGGTTTGCCAGGCATTGGAACCATTTCCGAAATGCACCGCACCAGCGTGGTAATGCGGCAGTGCGACTTGAGTCGGTCCGGTCGGATTGTGGTCTTCCAGCTTATGCAAAGGGAATCCATTGTTGTGAGCTGTCCGTAGTAAGACGTCTAGTAAGGTATGCCCGAGGGTGAGTGTATCCAAGGAGTCCGGCGTTTTTTTTTTTGTCAGCGAGTTTGTTGTAAATGTACCGGCCATTTTCTGATTCTCGTGTTACAACTGCGTGCAATGATCCTGTGCTGATTCTGAAGTCATATTAAATGCCTGGGGTTTTACCTGTGAAAGGACAACAGACGTCAATGGTCAACAGACAAGTTCGTATGGTTGATAGTGAAGTTGAAGGGAATGACTGGATTGTGTTGCAGTCTTTGCCCCAACCCGAACCCTGAACGAAGGCCAAGCCTCACATCGAGCGCGTAACTCACGGAAGGCATGCTCGGGCCTTCTACCTCTTTCCTGCCACCGACAACACCCATATCAGCCGCGCATCCAGCATGCACTACGAACACAGTATTCTCCTTCTCCATGTCGCTGATGACAGATATCGACAGCTGCATGACTGCCGGCTGTCTTTCTCGACCGCTCCCTTGGACATGGGTTCGTCTTCGTACCCGATTGCCGCTCGTTCCGCACACACATCCACAGTCTGACCCAGGGCGCCAGGGCGGAGTCCCAAGTAGGTCGCTCTCTCTAGCTTGTTCGAATTGACTTTGGCAGGGTGCAGCAAGCTACGTTTACACAAGCTACATTTTCGCAAGCTCTTACTACCCACCACTCTGCAAATTTTCTTCCGGGGTTGCAAGCCTCAAGAGATATCACACATGCACAATCTAGGGTGCCATCGAGCAGGACACGCTGGCCAGCCTCGCTCGGATCACGTTCAACACACAACGGAGCGGTGGACTTTTGTGACAGCACGACTGTCCTCTCAACAAGAACGCCAATCTTGAAACCTACATTATCAAGAGGGCTTCTCCACTGGCCCATCTCCCTGAGTTTGGCTCAACCAACCCCGGATGAGCTCGCTCGACTTGGAAAATGCGGTAACTACCAACCCACGTGCTCCACTCGTGCTCCACTATGTCGGACCAAAACTCACGACTGAGAAGGTGCACTGGTGATACTCATAGCTTTGAGTTCTAGATCGATCTCATCTCCCGGCTACCACTACGAGTATGCTAGAGAAAGCGAATGTCGGTACCCAAGCAACATGCTTTGGGAACCTGATGCAGATCTTCGTCCTTGTTTTGAGGCTCAAAGTCATTCTCCATCAACTCCATCAAGCCACTCGTCGCCCGAGTCCACCCTTGCAAACGATAGACGTGGACTGGCCTTAGAAGTACATGGATGGATATTCCCTGCAACTTCAATATCAGCATTGATTCGCGTTCAGACTGGCTTTCGGGTCCAGTGGTGCTGTAATAATGCCAGCTTGCCTCTTGCCCAAGTGTCCACATGGTGGACATCGAAACACCCAGGCCGTAGCATGTTCGCCCGACATGTATCAGCTACCCTGACAGCACTGAATTCTTTCAGCGTCGAGGCCCACTAGTTGAGGGTGATGAGGCGACTGACACCTAGCAGGAGCACCGGAAGTAATACGACGAGAGCATCAGAATCATCGATTCTCGCAGTGGTGTCAATCTGCAGCTCACCGCCAGGACTTCCATTCGGGGAGAGCGGCTCATCTGATTCTCGACTTCCCCTCTTGTGTTCGGATGTACTGCGGTGCGTGGGTGCCCGCCGACTACTGAAAGGAGCAGGTCCTAAGCAACGAGCGATCCGGACCCTGGTCATGACTTCAAGTGCAGGAGGAAGCTGTGGGGTCCAACGGTTTACGGATCACAAACCGCTGCCCAGGCCCCTCGTTCTGTTCCTTCAGCTCCTGCTGGAAGAAATGATTTGAGGGGCAGGCCGCAGCTCTGATGCTTTCGCAGCCAAAACCGGTGATCTCACAACTGATCTTTTTCCCACAAAGACTATTCTCCCAGGAGACCCCAAAGCCTTCCAATCGATATCCAGCTGTTTGTCATCTGCATGGATTCGCCATAGTGCTCGATCATCAACGCTCACACTACACAACGGTCACAGAGATCGTTGACCGACCCCCCTGCGAAGAGTGACAAATGGATGACTGCAATGATGTCGATCACTTATCTATCGCAAGTCGTACGCCCAGGATTCTGGCCGAGTCTAACAAGACGACGTTTCTAAACGACGTGCAAGATGAACAGATATCTTCCCACTCTGGTCTTAGTCGTACGGCAAGAAATGATACCGAGAAGTCAAGCTGGAGTGTATCTCAGGCTACGCTCAGTCTAGGATCGAACTGCGGGGATGGCGTTCTGTTAGACTGATGCTAACCTCCTGTCAGGCTCTTCAGGGTTTCCTGGGGAGTCGGTATTCATCAAACTCTACGCGTCGATTGTGGGGCTATAACAGAGTTCGATCCAGGAACAGCACGCTAGCCAATTTGGAATGCGGAAACACAACTTTCCGGTACGCACTAGACTTTATTGAGCAGAGGAGCTGACCGAAAGCAGGACTCCTGGTCTTCGACAGCTCCTGATGCGGTGATCCACAAACCGCTGCTCGAATCGTCAGCACCGGTTTTCTATGCTGGACTACAGTCCTCCGCGGCAAGTCGCGGCATCCATGTCTCCGCGACGTCGCTGCATCGAATCACGACCTGCTCGTGAACCCAATTGACAGTAGCGTTCTCTCCAACAGGCAGCAAACCACGTTGGTCAGGACGATCTGGATGTCACTTGCCTTTTGACGCAGAGGCGCTCATTTGGCTAATGCTTAGCGTCGAGATGCGCTCGACAATGATGGAATTCCGTATCGATCCCGTTTGTCGAGCATGCCATATTCTTGGGCGAGCAGTTGAATAAATAGCTGCTCGACAGCCGTCCATCAAAACACATCACTCTCATCATCACACTCACATTACACTACATTCGCTAATACTCTTCCTCCAAAACACACTTTAATACTCAATCATCATGATGAAGCCAAACGTCCTCAGCGCTCTGCCTTTGATGGCCTCTTTGGTCTCGGCCGCTCCTCTTGTTGCCCGCCAGGACACCAACATCGATGCCACCGTTCTCCAGTTCGCTCTTACCCTTGAGCACCTCGAGAACAAGTTCTACAACGGCGCCCTCGAGAAGTTCTCCGAGAAGGACTTCAACGATGCTGGCTACAGCAGCGACTACTACCACAACCTCCAGTACATCGGACACGATGAGGCCGAGCACGTCAAGCTCCTCTCCGGTGCTCTGACTGCCGCTGGTGTCACCCCCGTCGCCGAGTGCGAGTACACCTTCCCGTACACGGACATCCCGTCCTTCATCACCCTCTCCTCGGTCCTCGAGGGCGTCGGCACCTCCGCCTACCTCGGCGGTGCTCCCTTGATCACCAGCAAGGCCTACCTTACCGTTGCCGGCTCCATCCTGGTCACTGAGGCCAAGCACACCTCTTACCAGCGCGCCGCCATTGGCGAGATCGCCATTGCCAACCCCTACGGCACTCCCCTCGACCCGACCTCGGTCTACACCCTGGCGGCTGCCTTCATCAAGTCCTGCCCGTCCACCAACGCTGCTCTCCCCTTCAAGCCCTTCCCTTCGCTCTCCGTCACCCCGGCTGAGTCCAAGGACAAGCGCACCCTGTTGAACCTCAACCTCGACAGCCACAAGTGGAGCAAGCAGGAGGGCAAGCCCTACCTCTCCGAGCCCCACGCGCCTTCCCTTCCCTGCGGCGGCTCCACCGTATCTTTCACCGCCGCCAGCCACGTTCCCGAGGGCTCCTACGTCACCTTCGTCAACGGCCTCGGTGTCACCAGCGTCAAGGGCGAGATCAAGGACAACATGATCTCTGCCGAGATCCCCAAGACCGTCGAGGGCCAGGCCTACGTTTTCGTCACCTCCAAGGACGTCGAGACCACTTTCGATGACTCCGCCGTTGTCTTCGGCCCGGCGATCCTTGAGGTCGCTCCCCAGCCCCCTACTCTCTTCTAGAGTACTTGCTACACTGTTAGACTCGGCGTATCATTTTCCTAGCGACATGTTGAGCGTAATCAGTTGAACCAACTGCCGACACCTCGTTGGGCTGCGCGATTCCGACTCCATGGACTGGAGCGTCTGCTTCATACCAATCTGGATGTTTCGTATCTCCGTTGGAACGTCGATCTCTTCTAATTTTCTATTGTAATCACTCTTCTTCTATGTTCCAATAACTTAACTACTACAACGCATTCAACGACCCATATTACGATCTGCTTCCGATCTGTCTCTCATTCTCTCATTCCAACCCCACATCCGGGCGAGATCTTACTAAAACCATCGAACAGAATATGGACTTGTGTCCGTCAGCGGTCGAAAACATTCAGTCGATATCGATCAACAACCTGTCCAAAGCGTCGCTCGTCGTGGATCTTCGATCGACATAATGAACAAGGTGATCTCGAAAATGCACGTTCGACATCTCCGCAGGTCAACAGTACTCAAAAATCTATCGCACTCAAGAAAAATCATCAGCAATCGCGTTCTGGCTGTCGTTAGATGGTGAAGTGCATCTCAACCCGAACCCTAACCACAGACCCCACCGCGCACACCGAACATCATCCAGGCACGCACGCACCAGTGAGACCAAGTCAATTTCACATGACCAGGACCCTTCCACCTTCCTCACTTTCGAAAACCTCAGTGCCGCTGGTATCCAGATCGCTGCCGAGAGCCCCAATCGAGTCCAAGACTCTTGTGAGAGAATGCTAAGGACATGCATGAGAGATAAGGATGCGGCGGCCTGCCGCATGCGGTCACGAGTTATGAGAGACATTGGCGAGAGCGAGTCCTTTGAAGGACAAGAAAGTTGACCAAGGCCTAAACCCCACATTCCGACAAGTATTGAACCATCGAGAATGGTACTGGTATAGAAGAATAAACATCGACGTCAACCCAAACACGCAAAACAAGATTGCCTTCGAGCACGCTCCTTCCTGTGAACACCAACGACTGTGGAGAAAGACACCTTCGCCTTCTAGCGTGTCTGGGGTACGGTTCCTTCGCCCACAGCCTTATCAGCAGGGACAACATCATCCAAGACAAAGACACTTTCCGAACGACAGGCGCCAAGGATACCGCCTAGAATGCCCAGGCGGCCCGCACAAGACTCCTCAGCCTTCTCGGCCACGTGATAAGCCCTTCCGTTACATCGCTATCGCTTGGAACCTCGTTAGACGAGATGTTCGCTGCCTCTGGGCATGCCAATACCTACACCCAGGCTGTAGGTAAGGTCTGGGTATACAGCTACGACAGCGTTCGCCAGATGAAATGCGCGGAGTCGGGCTAGACTAAACTAGCGAGTCCAAGATACATGGCATTCCTTCTGGCTGGGAGACGCGTACATCTAATGCCCTCGGCCGCCACGTTGTTGACGTTCTGTTGCTTCGTAGTTCTACCAATCGCCAGGAATCACCACCGCTACGATGGCGATCAAGAATCTTTTGCGAACTGTTTTCAGCTCCAAGGCGAAGACCGCCGACGATGGCCGTGACCAATGGCCTTCCCGGCTTTCGTTCATTCTCGCTGCGATGGGTGGTTGTGTTGGTCTTGGTAACATCCTCAGATATGTACGTGGACTTCCGAAGTCAGTGTAGCACACCAGCAAGTACTGACCTTACCTAGCCATCACAAGTATACAACAACTTCGGATTGCAATGGTTCATCCCCTACTTCATCGGTACCACAACCAACCTGCACGGCACCGCATATGAAGACCAATGCTAACCAAGCCCAGCCTTCTTCTTCATGGGCATCCCCGGCCTCACCCTCGAGATCGCCGTAGGCCAAGCATACCGCGGCGGCCCGACCGTAGCCTACGACCACGTGCAAAAGCGGCTGAAAGGCGTCGGGTTCAGCCTGGTCTACAACGGATACATGGTCGTGCTGTACTACGTTCCGATTCTCGCATGGGCGATGGCGTACTTCCGGCACTCGTTCAGCAGTCCGCTGCCATGGGAGGGCGACAGCGAGAACTTTTACATGCAGTCGGTCATCCGCAACGGTGACCGGACTGCTGGCACCATTTCTGGCGGCAGCGTTCAGACGTACACGACCTATGCTGGGATGGGGATGGTTCCTGAGACTGTCGGGTGGTGTGCGTTCACTTGGTTCCTCGTCTGGCTCTGCATCTGGAGAGGTATCGGACAGACTGGCAGGGTGGTGTACTTCACCATGGGTTTCCCGATACTCATGGTGCTTGTCCTTGTCGGTCGAGGCGCATCGCTTCCCAATGCCAACGAAGGCATCCGCTATGCATGGGCGACCTGGCGATCCGAAGCTCTCGCCGATGGACAGATCTGGCAAGACGCCTGCGGCCAAATCTTCTTCAGCATTGGACTGGGAATGGGTTACTTCACCACCTACGCTTCTTACAACAACCAATTCCAAAATGCCGTCCAGGACGCTTTAATCATCTGCTTCAGCAACTCGCTGATCGAGATCCTCTGCGGTATTGCCGTCTTCGGCATAATCGGCTACCTCGGAATCGACCCTGGAGCCTCCGAAAGCCGTCTAGGCAGCTTCGACATCGCCTTCCTGACCCTACCCGAAGGCACAGCGCAAATGCCCGGAGCGCAATTCTGGAGCGCAATCTTCTTCCTCACACTCATGGTATTGGGCGTAAGCTCCGCCTTCGCGCTCCTCGACACCTTGATCTCCCTGATATGCGACAGCGAATTCGGGAGAAAATGGAACCGCTCGATCGTCGTGTCGGTCGTGACCGTCATCTCTTTCTTGATCTCGCTCGTCTTCTGCACCGAGTTCGGCTACTACCTGCTGGACGGCTTCGATACGTGGCTCAACAACTTCTCGCTCGTCTGGACTGTCATGTGCGAGTTCTTAGGCGCCACCATGATTTACCGCTACAAAGACGTCGTTGGTCTTGTCGGTTGGAAAGCTTACGGCACTTGGACGGCCTCGTACTTGCTGTCTTTGATTCTCGGTGTTGCCATCGGCCAATCCGTACACCCAGGAGCCGGCGCTGGTGTTGGATTCGGTATCTTCTTCGTCGGTCTCGGTGTAAGCGTGGCGCTGGCGAAGAAACCACAGCAGACCATTAGCGGGCCTCCTGGACTGTGGAGCAGGAATACGTTCTTGGAAATGATCTATTACCTCATGTTCTACCAGGTAAGCGAAGAAGCATCAACATCCCTATCACATCGCATCCACTAACGCACCTCCCAGGGCTGCCAACTATCTAAAGACCTAAACCTCGTGGTTGCGGCCGGCAACAACTGGAAAATCCCCATCTTCTGGGGCCCGCTCCTGCGCTACATTTCAGTACCCATCCTGGCCATCATCCTAAGCTTCTCATACCCGTCCTTCAACGCGTTGCGCCATGATCCCTGCCAGATTGTGGGATTCTTCGTTGCCAACATGACCATGGCGTTCGTGGCGATCGGCTTCCTGCTGCCCAAATTCTACGATCCTTTCGTCCCGATAGAGAAGCGCGGAGAGGGACATCTTGACTTCGCGCCAAATGAGGCGATCGCTGTTGTTGATACGCACCGGAACAGGGTTATGGAGGATGTGGTTATTGGGTATGGCGGCCACAGTCCTGATGAGGCCGTTGAGTACGAGGGCAAAGGATTGACGAGGTGAGAAATGGAATTGACGTTGACTGTGCCAAGTAGCATGGTACTGTTGACATGGCAATGAGACTCATTGCGTTGCGTGAGATGCTGGTCTTTCTAGAGGCCGCAGGCTGGAGCAGTCAATACCATGGCCCATTCATATGTCTCAGTATGGTACGGAGTTATCTCCACTTGCCCATTGGCGACTTGAGCTCCACTGTCTTCAAGTTTTGGGTTCACTGTTGAAGAAGTGCTTCGAGTCTGCATGACCGAGATCAATCCAATTTCGAAGCGACTTTGGTGTCAAGCCTGGGTGTGAGCTTTGCAGACTAGCAAGGCAAGAGTGTCATTTTAGGAACGCCAATCTCACGAGGTGTTTCTCCGATGTATCATGCTCTCTTTCAAGGCAATGTCATAAATGATCGAAGCAGCCAAGTCGTCAAGGTAACGACTCGAAAGCGCTTGTGTCAAACACCGGCTGGCTTGCATCCTTACAGCGAGAGAGCGGACACGCGGTCGCTTTCCATAAGCCTTGGTGAAAATAGATCCGTGAGCTCTGATCCCACGAAACCATGTCGTGTGAGTTCAGTCGTGTAGCGCATATCTGACCAGGCCATTCCAGCCGTAGGATCGGTCAATATAATTCGTAGGGGTAGAAGCAAGTCTTGTGGCTTTCAACCTGAGCTGTGGGTTGGCCATCTGCGAACCGAAGAGCCGAAACTCAAGAATCGAACACCATGATCCTGAGCAGTCGGAAGCCCAGACTGCGGCTCACATATAGAGAGCCGAATCTGCTCAAACAGCGAAACCCAGATCTCACCTCTCTCATCAACTCGCGCATATCAGAGACACAACATCATCTTCCTCAAACCCTCACTTCACCTCCCCCCCTTCAACAACCTCAACCTCTCCTCCTCCTCACTATACCCCTTCCTCACACCCTTCTCCTCCTCCTCCTCCTCTTTCTTCCCCCTAAACAACTCCCTCCCCAACTCCCCCACAACCCCAACCTCGCCCTCCCTCTTCTTCACAAACCCATGCCTTCTCCGACTCTCCTCCAACAGACTCAGACCCTCCCCACCCGTATCCCTCTCCCTATACCGCCGCGCATTCTCCTTCGCAGCCCGGATGCTGGTCGTGCTGTAGACGAAGAGGATGCAAGCCATGGTGAAAGCCGCGGCGGGAGCCATTACTGTGCGGGCGTTGAAGGAGCGGCGGCGTTGGCTGCCGCCGACCGTTGTTCCTGGGAGGAGGTTTGAGGGAGTGGGCGGTGGAGGCGCTGGAGTTGGGCGCGAGGATTCGGTTGTGCCTGCTGGGCCGCGGGGTTGGGAGAGGCGGGCGCCCATTGTTTTGTAGTATGCTAGGTTCGCTTTTGGTGGTAGTGGCTTGATTCGGCGTGGGTGCAGAATGTGGTTTATGGTAAGAGTGGTGTTGGAAGCGAAACCTACCTAGGGTTCAATGTAGATGTTGAGCTTGAGCTTGGGCCGCGTGGATGACTTCATCTGTGAGGTACAGTATCGACAATGTATAGATGTATTGCAAGTATAGATGTACTAGGAGATCACCGCTCACTCACAATCTGATTCCAAGCACGGCCATACTACATGTACGTAAAATTGGCAAGATATGTATTCATTCAATGCCAGATCCTCGACCCAAACGAAAATCGATTCACCTCCTCTCCAGCGTTTCATCTATATATGACACTCATCCGCCCATTAGTCCTTCATCAGATTGAAAGAAAACAGAACCCGCTACTCCATTCCAATTCCGATCAAGAACGTGAAAGTCGAAGCATTCTCTCCTTGCCTAATGAACACCTGAGCCCCAACTCCTCGTCCTGTCAACAACGACAACACAACAAGGACCGTGTTTCTCGCAAAACCGCAGCTGAGCATGCAATGCAAAGAAAGGCGAAGACTCCACCAGAGGAAGCTGAAAGTCATTACTTCTTACGTTCTCTTCCCGCCAACAGCAGATTGAAAAAAGAAACGAGGGATGAGGGCAAAAAACGACAGCAATGCGATCTATAGGCAAGATTAAAAACGTACAAAGAAAGCCACATCTCAAATGTCTTTCTTGAAGCCAAGAGCTTTACAGTCCTCGAGACCTATGCGTTTCCGGGCTTCTCATCCGTGTCCACGTGCCAGACGACATAGTTGGGCAGACCGTAGACCTGGTAGCCTGCGCGCCTGGCCATCTTGGCGAAGCCCTCGGTCTCGGCTTGGTTCTCGAAGGCGTATGAGGGGAAGTTGATGCCTGTTTGGTTACTATCAGTAAGAATGCATGTCAAGGGGTTTCTGAATCTGCAGATCTGCAAGACGTGAACGAACCAGCTCTGTGGACGTCGGCCTTCACAATGATGCTGACGCCTCCCACGCCGTCAAGAGGGATCTCGATGTCCTTGTTCTCGCGCCAGTCGCCCATGCGGGCCATGTAGATGCGGTCGGTGTGGTACTCCTTGTAGCCTGCAATTGTTAGATTGATATTTCGAAGTTAGAAAACGGAGTCTTTGCATACCTTCCGCAAGAACAACGTCACGATCAAGAGATGCAGCAAGCTTGAGTCCAGTAGGAGATTCTTGCCATGAGTTGTAGTCGAAGCGGCCCTCAATATCGCGGCCGTCTTGGTAGCGGTGGAACCAGATGTCTTGAGAACCGTTAGCTTCCATCCCAACGGTCTTGATGAGACCCGTCCTGCAACTTACTCGGCACCAAGATATCGCGATCATGCGCAACAAAGTCCTCAATGATCTTGCTCGGGCTGTCCTGGATATCCACATCACGCCAGTAAACCCAGCTGTGTTCCGGCTTCAGCGCCGCGCTGAGCAAGAAATTCCTTGCCTTGCCCATAATCCTCCTTCGTGGACCCTGCGCCGCAAACCCATGGCGGTCTTGAACATTCTGCGAAACCAACTTGGCGTCCGGGTCGTTCTTGAAGTCCTTCTCGACGATCATGACGCTGTGGAAGGGGACCTTGTCGCTTCGGCTCTGGATGCGCTCGAGCTCCATCGAAAGCATGCCGAGAGTGTCGTCTTCGCTGTCGCCGACCAGGAAAGCGAGATCGATCAGGTTGTGCGGGTAGCTGAGCTGGCTGACCAGTTCGAAGTACTTGTCCAGATGTTGAGCGGCGTTCCGGAGCGGTGTCAGGATGAGCACCCGCTCTTCGTTGAGCACGGCTTGCGTTGTGGACTTGACCTCGTTCAGGTTCACGTGCTGGATGGTGGAGCTGTTGATTTCTATGGGCGCATGGTGGTTGAAGATGACGGGAGTCTGCTGGTGGCCGGCCCATCGCGCTTGTTCAGAGGCCGACATTTGCATAGGCGGTTTCGAAGGTCCAAAGCAGTAGAATCTACGCCGCGAGGGGACACGTTAGCCTCCTGTAAGAGCTTACAAGCATCCGTCTCGTCTCCAATGGTACGTACTTTTGCATCTCCCCAGCCGTCCCGCTCAGGCCATTCCACAGCAACACCACAATGCCCATTATTGCCAGCGAAAGCATGACCCGCGTCTGTGTGAGGAACCTCCAAATCACCCGAGTCGGCGGGATTCGTGCCTTTGCCGACTTCCATGTCACACCACCTTTTGGCAAGAGCATCGTGGGCGAGGTATCCCGCGCCAGGCGGCGCTCTATGTTGTCGTTCGAAGAGTGAATTGCGATGGTGTCTGGGTGTGGTAGTCGCACAGCTGATGATTAGCCAGTCTGTGGTAAGCCGGTGGATGTTGGTTGGTTGCGCTTTGTTCGATAAGGAGCGTGGGCGGGCAGTAAGCGATTGATTAATTTCTTGTTCGTTTGCTTGCTCTTCTGTTTGAGGACCAGACTCGGCCGTGGGTATGTTCAGACAATGTGTTTGATGGTATGGACAAGTCTCGACCCGGCTTCTGGTGGACTATGGGGCTGGGAGTCGTGGTCTCTCTGGCTCCTAGCGTCGGTGGTGCGTGGCCGTTGGATTGGATGCGGGAAGGAAGGAGGGACGGGGAAGCCGTCTCGAACCCTTGTCGAAACTCTCCGCCTTCTCCTTTGCTGAGAGACGAAACGAAGCCTTCGCCTTGGCCGCCTCTCCTGCATAAACGGTGCATTACCACACGGGACTTACGATAACAACAATAATACAAAAGATCACACCACCCCACGCAGCCACGCAGCCTCACAACGCCATCCAAGCCACTCCCATGCTTTTGCTGCACGACATCCCCACCATCATCGCAACCATGCAGACGGGGATTATGGCCCAGACGGCAGCGCGGCACTCTCCAGGACTGAATTTCACTCGAAAATGATCTATCATTTTTCGGCGGCACCGATATATCGTGCATGCGACTTACGCCGGGGATCTTGTCCCGTAGCGCTTGTTCCAAGCGACCCGCGGATGTATGAGTCGACTTCAGGGCAATGCACTCATGGAGGTAGGTACAGTAGTTGAGTGAGAAGAGGCTGGCGGGGAGGCGGACTGGCAGTGGGAAGGATTGCGGGATGGTATTGTAGATAGTGCGGGCATCTTGTGGTGTTTCAGCTCGTGTTCGATGGCTAGATGTATCCAATGGGTATGGCACGTGTACGTAGCGGAGATGATCGGATACGATGCCAGGATTTAGGGTAGGGTGGTGAGAGAAGATCGAGGGCAGAGCCATCTGTGAGTATCGATGCACGATCTTGGTCCATGATCCATGACAGCCCGACGACTCAACGCTGTTCGACGGTTTCGATGTGGAGGCAAAAGACGAGTTCGTCAAATCTCATCAACCGATCCAATGCCGGTTCCAAATGTCAATGAAAAAAAAAAAAAGAAAGGAAGAAACAGGAAGTCCAATGGGTGTGGTCAGTGTATGTGTAGTCAATTACAGATTATCAATAAACAACGACCGCCATCTCTCTCCAACCATCCATCTCTCCGACTCTCTCTCTCCATCTCTCCAACTCTCAACCAAATTTTCCGCCTCGTCGTCGTCGTCATCATCATATGCACTTCTGCTCTCCATACCATATATGTCATCTGTTCTGTCTGATACCAATTGATCGTCGTAAGTAATCGTCGTCAAGGTCGTAGTCGTGATCGTGAGTAACGCAAAAGCAAAGGTAAAAATACATGAAAATCCGAAAAATGGTGCAAAAGTCGCTCAAAGGTGCCAACCGAAAAAGTCAAGACAAACCGAAAGTGGAATGAGGGTTTGTCGCCGCCGAGGAGGAAAAGGAAGTTTTCAAAAGACAACGCTCATGCCGCTCCAATTTTTTCGCTCGCTTGCTGGAAACGCGTTTCAAAGAAGGTGATTTTTTGCCGGCCCAAGTTTTGGTGTGAGGTTTATGAAAAGAGTAAAGTCCGAGAGATACGACGAGGGGTTGGTCGTGTATTTTTTTGGTTTTGTTTTTGTTTTGGGATTGTCGGCCGTAGGTCGTCATGAGTGAGTTTCGAGCAACTCAAAGGTTCGAGTGGTTTCTCCTCCTCGGAGTAGACCCAGGGCGAGAAGAGCGGACCGGTAAAGTCGCAGCAGGAGTGGTGGCGGCGGTGCTGGCAGTACCAAGCTGCAAAGCCATCATGTTGCTGTCGTAATTGGCGCTGTGCCTCGCCTTACGACAATGGATGGTGGTGTCGCAGACCACTCCGCGCAACTGATGCGCACAGGGCGCCTGTCCGCCAGACACCGAAGCCAACAAGCTCCGCTCGAGCGGGCCCTCGTTGTCTTTCGCCTTGGAGTGTTGGTAAATCAACTTGTTCATGTCGTCGCGGTGCTGGTCGAAGTTGTGTTGGTCAAGCTCCGAGGCGAACAGGCGCGTGTTTGTGTCCAGCGCGAGAAGCGCGATCTCAATTACCTGCTGCTTGTCCCACATCAGGCCGGACTTCTTCTGGTTGCCCGGCATCTGTAACTTAAGCGGGGCGAGTTTGTAATTCTTCTCCAAAAGGTCCTCGATCTTTTGCAGGACCTGGGCTTGTCTTTCGCGAGACGCCTTTTCCTTGACGATCTTCTTGCCCTTGCGCTCATGCTCTTTGGGAGTCAAGCAATCGCGCCAGAGGGTGTGGCAAGTATCGCACCAGCGAACGAATTCGTCCTTGGATTGAGGACCGGCATTGGAGGACATCGACGGACGTTTCCTGTCACGTCCGGAGGCGGAACCCTGGGATTCAGAGCCACGTTTGGCGCGAGTGGAGCGTAAGCTAGAGGCCGCTCCAGCTTTGACGGTGTTGGTCGATGAAGTGGGAGTTCCCGAGTAGACTGAAGATTCACGGCTGGATGAGGACACCGAGCTGGTGTCGAAGTAGGCGTTGTTGGCCATCATAAGTGGGGAAGAGTATGCCGTAGAAGGGCCAGATTCGACAGTAGTGATGAGTTGGCCATGGGATTCGAAATATGGTGTGGCGAACTGGGCGTGTCCCAAGCCATGCTGTGGTGGTTGTCCGTAGTGTAGAGCATTGGCCGGAGTAGGTGCATGGTAGTTGCCAGGTTCGCCTTGTCCGGCTGTGGCAGCGATGGTAGCAAAGCCAGGCAGGCTAACGATGTCAAACGTGTTGAAAAGTGCATCTCGAACGCTCGGTCTGGTATAAATCTGCTCGACTTACCTGTTGGAATGCTGAGGACGACGGCGTTCGTCGAGAGTCAAATGCTCCATGTTGTGAAGATTCATGATGCAGAGACGTTGGTGGATCGTTATACAAGTCAAGGGGCTTGAAGATCGATTGGATAGTTGTCTTAACGGTCGATTGAGCGGTGAGGGTTCGTGTAATGAATCGTCAAGCACAGACAAGTCGTAAAAAGCCAACCAAAAGTGTCAAAGGCGCCGCACAACAGGGTTTTGAAAGAAGCACAAGGGAGTATGGTGGAGTCTGATGGGATGAGATGAGGAAAGAAGAGACGACTGGACGAAAAGCGAACGAAAGACTATACTTATGCTTCGCAACACCCCAGTCGAGAAGCCCCATCAAAACTGCCAACAACGGTCGACCAGCATGAGGAGCCCTGAAGGGTCGATGGCGACGTCTAGGTGGTACCATCAGGCAGAGCCCGTGTAGGCCCAAAAATCGGTAACATGGTAAAGCAGGAATCGCGTTCGAGCCAAGTGGCGCTTGACCTCTGACAGGAAGCCTGGAGTCGCTGGATATTCCATGGACGCAAGAACTGGTAGGCATATCCTGGCCTGTTTGACTACAAGACCTGGCGGCTGCCCGGGATCAATCAACCGGCATGCGGATGAGTGGAGGATGTTGAATGAGGAATGTCCCTTGCATGGCGTGAATGAGCAGTTGAGGTGGCAGAGGAAACGAAGGGTCTGGTTCGGCGCTTCCCCACGGGCGCTGCTAATGCCGTGTGTGAAGTGAAGACGCGAGACTAGTAAGGACCTGGTTCCTGTAATGACGGGCGGAAGACATATCCGACCGAGCTCATGGAATCCTGACCAGGGCTTTAGGGGGAACAGGCGCGATCTCTCGCAGCTCTTCACTCATGCCGTTCGATGAGGGGCGATGCACGCACGGTCGCTCGCTCCTTCACCGCTCAATGCCAGGGCCGTTTTGTGACCGAAAACGTTCATGCAGCACGACCAGAAACCATGAAGATGCAGTCGTGAAGCATTTAGTCTAATGGCAATCGTCACGATCGCATTTGCAGACATGACATGTCGTTGGCAACGATGGCCACATGCGGTCTTGATGATGTGAAGACGTTCAGCAGCTACCCGGCTGTCATCACAGATGGCGTGTGGGACGTTCGGGGGCATTTAAGGTAGCGGACACCCGCAGACTGCGCGCGTCCCACGACCTATCATCCAGTAGAGCTGCTCTTGGGATTGGTCTCGAGAAGCGCGACATTTGCCGCCCGCAGGACTTCCATCTTGTGGAACGCAGACGTCGATCAAGCGTAGCGACTTTAGTCCGACGGAAGCAATCCAGAAACCCGGCATCCGCAGAAATATAGCAGTGCGTGGAGGGTCCACCTCTGTGTTATGCAACTTTTGCGATACGCAGCAACACGATGCAGCAACACGATGGCAGGGTAGGCTGTCGGTCACGCGTTGAGCAGAGAGCAGCATCTCGCTTCGACGATGAGGCGTCGTCCGAGCAAGACCGTGAGAGATCCAATGACCAGGTTTGTAGTGAGAGTTGTCAGCCCACAGGTGCGCATGCTCCGGGATGGCGAAACCTACAGCCAAGTTGACAGGGGAGTGAGCCGCGATGCCGAGATCGAACGCACCTGGACGTCAGGAATCGACGTGAGTACCCGTCAATGGGTGAGAAGTTCGAGAAACTAGGAGGCCGGCAGCATGCGAGACATGCAAGAGTCTGAAGACGGCCATTTTACGGCAGAGGAAGATTCGGGGGGGAGCGGTTAAGCGAGCGGGGGACGATGAAGCCGGTCGGGGACTGTACGCACTGCAGGCCAGGTGCAAGGGCAAGCACTGGCACCCAGACGTTTTGTGGTGTTTACACGATCGCTGAGTTGCAGACGCAGGTGTTGCGTACATAGTCTGCATGGCAGACGCCAACCCAGGCACCGCACGTCCAAAAAGCCACGTCTAGACGTTCAAGTCAGTGTTCTGTCCGGAGAGTAGGCCGCTTACCCATCGGAATACCACTGAAAACTCCCGTGTGCGCTGGCGGTGCAGAAGCGACTGTGTGGAATACAGTGAGGGTGCAGAGTAGGTAGGGTGCACAGTAGCGAGCCGTCAAGCTGTAAGCTAGCACGAATAGACCATCAGCATGACTCGGTGTGCATCTGTAAAATACAGACGCCGGGTACCTGGAAGAAATGTAAGTCAACGTCAGACATGATGCCGTTGTGGAGCGGAACAGATGGAAGTAGAAGGAGTGCATTGCGGGCGAGAGCGCCAAGCACTGGAAATACCATGCCTGTAAATCTCTCAGCACGATGGGCTGGCTGCATAACATTTTGACGATCGAAGCCGATCGAGGGAGTCCACCAGATGGAAATTCTCCAGATCTCCAATCCGCTGGCCATTGAAGATGCCTGCAAGAAAGCAAATAAGATAAGTTGCATGTGATGATCGAATGCTGAACGAGGAAGCCAACCAGACGAAAGTCTTTCTAGGGCTTCAACAGACACAGATGATGTCTGCATTCTCCCCTTCCGGACAGGACAGAGGAGGTACTGATGTAGCAAGCAAGATCGTATGCATGTGATGATCAAACTCCGATCAGGAGAGAAGGAAGGTACATGTACGTACCTACATGTAACTCGGGGTATGGCTTTGATGACCTTGCAGCCAAAGCTGTCTCCCCATGTACTTACTCTGTCCACGGAAATGTCTGATGGACAGAAACCCGGCAATATGTGGAGTGCATGTGACAATCGATTTTTGATCGAGGAAGGTAGCCAGTGGGAAGAAAGTCATCAAGAGCTCAAGAGACTGCAGTGGTAGAAACACCTGCATATGCTCATGTGTCGGGCAGAAAGCAAGCAAGCAAGACGAGGTAGCAAGTGAGGTGCACTAGATCGCATGCACGTATGAAGATCGACTCTAACCGATGGGTGGAGCCAACCAAACAGAAGTTATTGTTACAGGCCGGAGTTGAAGCCTGAAAGCACATACACCTCCAATGCGAAAGTACTTCCTCCACGTGACCTCCTTGATATGACATGAACTGCAACACATTGTGAAAAGAAGAAGCAGCGAAACAGCAAGCTGGAGTTGAACAACTTTTAAACGAATGCATTAAGATAAAACAGTTTATACGTATCTTCCACCTTTCATACCAAGTTACAATCCCACACACTCGCGCAAAGACTATCAAGATTATTACTCTATGCACGCGCGAAGGAACCTCTTGAACTTCCCAATCCCCCTCCCATCAAACGAACAACACTTCCATGTGGCTTGCCACACGACAGCAATTCAACCAGAGAACAGCAACAGAAAAAAAGGAAAAGCGCACCAAGAGTGGTTTTTATGAGAGAAGCCAAATCCATTTTCGACTGTAGAGAGAGAGAATTGTGACGAGCGAGAAACAAACGCCATATGCATCAACGAAGGAGCTCTTGTCCTCCCGCGGTACAGAACAGGCGAAGGCGAGCCTGTTTGTGGAATGTAGCAAAACGAGATGGTTGGACCCCGGCGCTGTCGTGGAGAGAGGCGTGTGGTCCGGTGTTCAAACCAATATGCAACCGAGTGTAGCTGTGCTGTCGCGCCCACATGGATGGAGCGTAATCAATCCAAATCGACCATTTAAAGGAGGCCGAAGAGGAGGGCGACGGCGCCGAGGATGCCGGTGGCACCGGTGATCTTGAGGGCACCAGCAGCGCTAGAGTCGCCACCAGACTTGCTGCCACCGCTCTTGCCGCCGCTGGAGGTACCCTCGGGCGCGTCAGAGCCAGTTCCCTCAGGCTGGGTCTCGCCACGGCAGGTGAAGACACCCTTGATGACGGAGTCATCCTTGTAGGTCTGGAATTGCGGGCACACGTTGTCGAGGTTCTGTTCGGACTGGAGGTTGAAGGCTCCCTTGACATCCTTAAGGGCAGGGAAGTCGGCTCTGAGTATGGTGTTAGTTGAATATCTTGAGCAGGGTGTGTTAAAAAAAATGGACTTACTTCTCGATGGCGTTGCCGTACATGTCAAGAGCACCACCAACGGTCTCGATGATAGGGAAACCGGAAACATCAGCAAGCTCGGTGTTGTTCTGGACGGAGAGACCACCGGTGACAGTGGTAAGCTGGGGGAACGAGATGTTGGTGGCCTTCTCGTTGCTGACAATGGCAAGGGTGCCACCGACGTCAGTGAGGTTAGGAGCCTGGAGGCTCTCGAAGAAGTTGCTGTAGAAACCGAGGGAGCCGTTGACGGAGGCGAGCGAAGGGATGCTGACGACGGACGCGTTGGCGATGGAGATACGGGCGGCCCACTCGAGGTTGGGGAGGATGACGGAGACGTTGCGTCCGTTGGCGTATACGTTCAGCGAGGTGCTAATGTTGCCAAGCTGCATGGTAATGTCGTCGAGGTAGTTGTTGTTCTGGATGTCCATGGTGTCGACCATTGCGAGGTTGATACCGTCGAGCGAGTTCAGCTGGGTGTTGCGAATGCTGACGCTGTTGGCCTTCTGGACCATGTTGGTGAAGGACAGGCCCTGGAGAGCGGCGAGAGCAATCCACTCGATGGTGTCGACCTCGTTGAGCTGGGGGAAGTTGAGGGTGGACAGAATCTGGCAGTCCTGGAGGTCGAAGGCGCCGTCAATTCTCCTCAGGCTGTCGGCGGACAGGGAAGTGAGCTGGGAGACGTTGTTGGCGACCAGGTCACCGGTGATGACTTCGATGTTGTTAAGCATGATGTTGTCGGTGGTGCCGGTGGCAATGGCGATGCTTCCAGAGAAGGTGCTGCATGCTGCGAGGGCAGAGGCATCACCCTGGTTCTGGATGGTGGTGGTTGCGGCGCTGCAGGAAGACTGGGCTGGGGGTGTTGTCAGCCTATGGCTCATGGGACAGCTTGTTGTTCGCGAATCTTCTCTTACCAGCGACACGGCCAGCGGCGATGGCCACAACGGGCGCGAGGTACTTGAAGGACATCTTTGGGATTACGGGTCGTGAATAACTGGATGGACAGTCAGTTTTGGGCACTGCAGGAAAGCTTTGTAGCTGCTTCGTTTGCGATAGGGGCTGGGCTGGTGAAGCGTTTGACGCGCGCAGGTGGCCGTGTTTGGGCGAGTGTCACAGGGCGGGTGGTGGCAGAGATGGCGGCGGCGGCGTGTTCTCGGTGGTGATGGTACACTGATGGAGTGATGGATGGATGGATGGATGGGTGATGTTCGCACTGACCTTGGTATTATTAAAGCTGCTGAGACTGGCGACGTTCGTGTGATAGCCAATGGATGATTGTTGTGGGTGAGAAGTTTTGGTTGGGAGGTTAATGCACAGCGAGTGTAGGAGCCAAAGGCGTTCGAGAGAGTGCGTGAGGTGGAGGAGAAAGAAGGAAGGAAGCAAACACCAAGCCAAGTACGTGAGCGAGTGAGAGGATGGAAGGTGGACTTGCTTGTGGCTGCTACAGGAACGGGCGCGACTTTTGGGGGACGAGGCCGGGAAAGAAGGGGCGACTGGCGAGGGTTGGGCCGGTGCATTGGCCGCCGCGCGTCCAAGCAACACCAGAGAATAGCGTTGCCGCGTCGCCGCTCATGAAACGGGTGTGCAGAGATAATCCTCTTGTATAACGTCTGGCATTGATGGGCCTGTCTGCGAGGATTGATTGAAGGTGGCATATCGTGGTCGGTATATGCAGTCTATCTTACTGTTCTTACTCCATCAAACCATCCCATCAACCTCTTTCCTCCCAGCAATCACTTCCCATCCCCATCCCCATACTGTCACGTGAAAGGCCGTATACAACTCTCAGGTCCATCTGAAATGAAAGAACCCGCTCGCTCCATGTGCGTAGATTGGATTGACGGCCGCACTGACTGTGCGATCCACGGCTCGCCCAAAACAGGCATGATGAGGTGCTCGAGTCGAATCAAGCAGCGACCGTCTCCTTTGCCCGAGACGCCGTCCACCAGCCGTCGACGCCGTCGAGACTGCAATCATAGCCCTCCCCTGCAGCCACCAATCTCGCATCTGCATCCATCCTCTACTCGAATCCCATCCAACTCACTGTCAAATTAACCCTATCTTATCAATGCATCATCATCACAGATCCTCCCCATCCCACACTTCTGTATCACTAATACTTCTACCCATCTTCAAGACACTCATCATGCACACACCTCCCCGCGTTCATCTCGCCAACCGCCCATCAACTCCTCTCCATATCCACAACCCCATCAATGCCATCCGCCAAACGACGCAATGCCGAGCTGGATGTTCGGGGTGGCGATGTGGAGTCGAGTCTCCAAGTCTCCAAACTCTGCCGGGGGTGGCTGCGAAGCTGTTGGTTGACAGATCTGGGTCGAGAGCTTGGGGTGAACCACGCCACACCTTCAAGTTATGTACTACTAGGAAGTAGGTACCAAAATGTAGCTATCTCATAGGTGAGTACCATTTGCTGCCAAGAAGGTTGTAGACTGCACCTGCAAGTCCGGTTTGCTTCGGCCCACCACCAATACTATGTACCCATGTCGGTAGGTATCTCAAACGATACCGGTCCATCTGTGATGTACCACATCGTACCTGCAACACATGGAATCGAAATGTCTGCAGTATTGATCGATAATCTTCCCATCACCCGAACATCATCTTCTCCTAACCCCGAGTCATCAGCCAAATCAGAGGATTGCAGATCTCGATATCAGCGGCAAGCCTGACATCTCTCCACTTCCAAACATCACAGCAATAAATAGCCCGCGGAAGCCTGCGGGCAACGTTGAGCTTCGCGCCCGGCAAGCGAGCCAGCGAGCCAAAGCTTGTCTCGTTCCACCATCACCACGACAGGGGTCTGCTCTCTTGCTACTGTACATTCTAGCCGCGCGGAGAGGTTTTGTTTTGGTGTGTGTGTGTGTGTGTGTGTGAGATCATGACGGAGAGAAGCAGCGGTTTTGTTCGCAAGTTTGGTGGGACATAGACTGGTGGGTCGCTGCCGGGCGTTTGGTAAACAAACACAGACGCGTGCTGTCATGATGTGCATACCCGATTTGACATGACTCTCGAACAAAGAGACATCACATCACTCGCGGGTTCTGCAAACTCGATAACAACTTCGTGAACTTGTGATTCCAAACTAGCCTCAACTCGCCTCGCGTTGCGTTGCCACAGGCATGTACCATTCCGTACCGATATCCCTTAACATCTCTGGGCACCGTGGCGAAAAAACAGCACTAGGAGATCATGCCGGGGAAGATTGTTTCCTCAACAGCCATACAGCATCCACAAAATCTCGATATCTTCACCCACTGCTGCTCGGCGTAACTCATGCGCCACACTTAGTAGTCTGCAACAACGCAAGGCAGAAGCATGACCATTCTTTTCTTCCATCGCAACCAGCCTGCCTGTTGCCACCTCCACTGTTGCACAAGACTGCCTACTACTACGGCTTGTCATCCCACACATTCGCGGACTCCGTGTTTAGAGTTCTTCTGTGCCGCAAAAAAGCAGGGCCTGGATGTCTGTATGCTTTTTCTTGCCCGCATGCATGAGCTGCGGAAGTCAGAGGTACTACTATGTACAGTACATCTGGGCGGGTGCATGTACTTGTTGGTATCCGGTTTGGCAGATTCCCATCCGCGGAGTCGGCGGGCGCTGTGGAAGTTGTTGCACACCGATGCTGCCTTGCGGTGGGCGAAAACATCGTACTGCACGGAGGACTCGCGTTTCGAAGAGTTCGCTTGTTTCTTCAATTATCACTCCCTGTCCATATCGATTCGCATTATCAATGGCCTTCTGTGAGAAGGAAGAAGTATTCAAAAGAAGAAGCCCTTGCTCAGCATGTGGCATAGTTGGAGGCAGCTTGAGGCTCCGGTATGCATACATGTACTATCTCTCGAGCACCACAATACCAACATGATAGATATCCCCCATGTCTTTACAGTGGGATCCCTTCGACAAGAAGCAACCAAGCTGCTCAATTCACTACATAGTATACATGTAATCAAAACTGGAAAGTACCTGGCACTTACATCAGTGGGCAAGAACCTCCCAACCCAGCCCGCAATCGCATCCACCCAATCACCGTCCTCCAATCCCCAAATCCAACCTCACTTCCACAACCCCAAATAAAACCCACCACCGCAAAAGACCCAAATGCCGCTTCGCCTCTTCCAACATGTGAGGCCATCAACGGCAGTAGCCGTACTGTCGCGATCTCCTAAATGGACAATATCTCGATGGTCAAGCACAAGCACATCACCATCAAAACACCATGATCCTCTCCGCATCCTCTTCTGCGGCGCAGACGCCTTCAGCATCTATTCTCTCCGGGCTCTACACGAACTCCAACAAAATCGACCGGACAAAATCGCCAGCATAGATGTCGTCTGTCGGCCGGATAAACGCGTTGGGAGGGGATTGAAGAAATTGCAGGAAGGTTAGTTGCATCCATACGAGAAACCCTCAGCACCGCCCATATGAACCTTCAAAAGTGCAGTATCAGACAAAACATCTGAAACCAGAAACTTACTTCTCTCATAGTTCCCATCAAACCCCTCGCCAGATCCCTCTCCCTCCCCCTCCACCAAATCGACACTTTCACCCGCTGGAGTCCCCCACCCGCCACCAACATCAACCTAATAGTAACAGTCTCTTTCGGCCTCTTGGTACCAGCTCGCATCCTCAATTCCGCCTCCCACGGCGGTCTAAACGTCCATCCTTCACTCCTCCCAGATCTACGCGGCCCGGCACCGCTGCAACATGCTCTGCTGCACCGCCGCTCACATACAGGAGTCAGTCTGCAGACGATGCACCCCACGAAATTCGATCATGGGGTCGTGCTGGCGCAGACTCCTGGAGTTCCTATAGAGCACGATGCTACGCCAGAAGACCTGCTGGAAACGCTAGGACCGATGGGAGCGGAATTGCTTGTCAAGGGCATCGAAGACGCGCTTTTAGTTCCACCGCTCAGAGATGTCAGTGGCGAAACCAAAACTGCGGATGGCCATCAGCGTCCCGAACCAGTCCACGCCCCCAAAATGTCCCCCGCAGACCGCGAGATCAACTGGACTTCCTGGACTGCAGACGAAATTCTGTTGCGCGATCGGGCACTGGGCGGGAGGCTTTGGGACGGCAGCTTGTGGGCTCGTGTCGGACTGGATGAGGGGCAATGGGACGCAAGCAAGACGCAGAAGAAATTCCAGAGGGCCACGTTTGCAGGGCCGTGGCGGATTGCGGATGGTCTGCTTGGTGCTGAAGGACTCGAAGGAGGAAAGCCGTTCCTGGCTCTCGATCCCGTGACTGGGAGTGAAGAAGTTCGGTTCGCGACGGTAGATGGGAGGGCTGTGGTTCCTGCTTCTATTACGCAGGAGAGTGGGAAGAAGGGTCAAGGGGCGGGAGTGCTAGTTGAGAGGCTGCGTGGTGGTGGCTGAGATGTAACCTGGCCACTTGATTGTACGATATACCTACCGGTGGCGAAACAGAGCATATACCTGTCACACCAGATCTAAACCCGGGACATCATGTAGAAGAGACATACTGTATTTGTAAAAGTATTCATACACCACCAGCCACTTCATCACCACCAAGGCACATAATGTCCCCAACAGACAGAGGCAAAAGGGTCTAGAGTCAACGAAGTATTCCTGTTATCATATTATGCAGGAAAATCCCGTGCTTGCGAAGATACTCTTATATCTCAATTGTATGTATGAACAATCCCGCTCACCCAATGATTCTGGAAAGCTTTTCTGTTCCAAAACAAAAACCCCACGACGCCAAACCCAATGTAAAAGGAGAAGGGGTATATCAATCCGTCCATCCATCCATCCGTCTGTGTCCACTCCATCATCTGTTTTCCACGCTCCCCAGAAGAAGTCAAGCCCAATTCCACCCCAACAAGGAAGGAAACACGTCAGCAAGAGAAGGAAACACCAACCAAAAAGATTGGAGTAGTCAACCTCTCATCGCTCCATCAACAACTCCCGCCGATCCATCTTCATCCCGCTCAACCAAACCACGAAATCATACAGTCCCAAAAAGAACCACTTCCTCACCGCGGGGATGTTATAGACAGCAAGGCCCGCCAGCACCAATACCCCTGTGGCAAGCATGGTCCAGAGCGTGCCCGGCGGGACCGAGCGCAGTTTTCCTCTCTGCTGGTCCCGGTCCCCAGAAGGCATAAGCTCAGGCGACTCCGAGATGCGGAAACTGTTCCCGCCGAACAAATCTTCCAACCCTGTAGCAGCGGCAGCGGCATCGGAGGCGAGTTGCCATTCTGAGGGGCGGAGGTCGAGGTTTCCGCGTGTGCGGGCTGCCGCAGGGGAGTGGTCTTCGGTCGTGGACATGATGTCTGAGGCGTCGTCGTCGAAATCAGCCGCCGCATTCCGTGACCGATTTTTCTGCGGCGTGGTGAGATGCGAAGCATAGCGGCCAAACGGTTTCCCCTTGTCTATGCCCGCGCGCATCTGATCCAGGAAATTCTTCTGCTGGGTTACAGGCGGTTCTCTGAATTGCGGCACCTGGCTGACGGGGTTGCGGAGGCGGCGTTCCATGCTCATGGGTGCTTGAGGGAGACGGCCGCGGAAAGGCGATTGCTCGACGGGTGGCCTGTAGCTTAGTTTGTGGGCGTTTTGGGCTGCTTGGAATTTTTGGCGTTCGGTATTGGAGCGCAGATCGTCTTCGATTGAGAAGAGGTTGCTGCGCATGTCTTCCCAGCCTTTTGGCGAAGGATCGCCGAAGCGCTGGGAGGCGGTTGTTGAGCGCAGTTGACGGCCGGTGGTGGTTGCGGCGTAGGGGTTGTAGGTGCGGGTGTCTGGGACTCCGGGCATGCGAGACTCTGCAGGAGGGGCGGAGTCCAGATCCATCGGGTCTTCGATTGTAGAGTCGGAGCCTTGGGGTGAGGGTGGTGGGCCTCCAGCGAAGCGGTTCCAGAGGTTGCTGCCGTATGGCGAGCGCTGGGGTGCGAGTGCTCCTATCGACAACGGCTCCTTGTGTTTCTTCGCGTGGATGTCGAATGGAAGCCTCGTAGACGCTTGCGGTATGTATTTCTCCGCCGCAGGGCCAGCGTACTGACCAAGCACATCCTGTTCTTCCGGCTTGGGCATCATCTTTCTGTTGAGACGCCATTTGTGGATTTGAATCGCACGCCTACTAAGCATGCGACCTCCAAGTATCACAGTGATGGTGGCTCCATGGACAGCCGCGATGTGCGACCATTTCATCTCGCTGAGTCTTGACTCGTCTGACAGTCCAAGATAGGCTCCCGTGCGGATCACCATAACGATCAGCTGAATCCAGAAGTGCTGCTTTTGTCCAGTGATGTGATCGTAGCGAACTTGAGGGTTGTAGTAGGCACTCAACCCATGGTTGTACCAGAGAAGGCAGAGGCTCGCCAGTAAGAACCGCGGCATGTAGCTGCCAAACAGCCTGTGACAAGATTTCTCGGTGTGAAACCGGTACGCAGCCGCAAAGCAAGTCTTCAGCGTCGTGTCGAATGCAATCTTATCCTCTGCGAACACATCCTCATCAACTACACCCTCCTTCCGCCCCAACATCACACCCCAAGCTCCGTACGCGTGCCAGAAGACCTGCGCGAACACGCTCGCCCACATAATCAATCCCAGCAAGCCCAAAACCGCCCTCATAGTCATCTTGTGCCCATCATCTCTCGACTCCGACACCATTCCCGGACTAAGGCCCCGCCTGCGACTCGCTTTCATCTGCGTCTTGTTCAGATTGTCCGTGACGCTGTAGTAATCCGCGCGATTGATCTTCAACTGCGCCCTCGGCGCGCAGGCAACGCAGATCTGCGGATACCGCGCTTCCAGTTCCTTCCTCCATTTCGGCAGCGCTGCCTCATACTCTCTGTACCTCGGATGATCCTCGTCCGGGAGGTAGTTGGCCAGAGACTCGTTGTAGACTTGTTGGTTGTGTATGCAAGTGTTGCAGAAGACCTGCTGCGCTTGGTGGCCTCGCGCAGGATCGCTGGCAGGGTCGCGGGTGAAGCTGTCGAATGGTTTATGTGATCGTTCGGCGCTGGCGGCGGCGGTATATGGTGTGTCGACGATGTTCCCTTGAGGGTCAAGGAAGTTGAGAGCTTCGCAGGAGGTGCATTGGAAGTTTGATATGCCGCTGCCTTTTGCGTGTGATGAGCGGGCGCCGCAGAAGTGGCAGTGTATCCGGCGGAAGAAGAAGGCCATCTCCACAGCTTGTGGGTGGAGGTTTGGGGGGAGATGCCAGTCGCAAGGGAGGTGTTATGGGGGAGTTGTATGAAGTGTAGGTGAAGTCTGACACATGCAGTGTAGCAGGTGAGAGCGATGTAGATGCGCCTAGCCGAGCGACGTGCAGGATGAGACTGGGTGGTGAGGTATGTCTATTGTACTTGACCTGCGACACTTTCTTGTTGATTCGGCCTTGCGCATCGAGTGACAAGTGAAGGGTTAGGGTTGGTGTCGGATCTCTTCACTTGTCTCGCAGTGTATCGGTTTAATAGCAGCACCACAATAGCGATGAGACTTCATCATGCTCTCAGGTGATTATTGTCGCAATGGCACGTCATCGTGACTGTTTCAAGAAAGATCGTAAGATCAGTATGGCCGTTCGGTCCAGATTCCAATACTAAAGCTGTCGATGTCGACAACATCTGAGGAGCGTGTAGATACCTATGTAACACAAGGGAATGGTGAGAAATTATCGCACACAAGAATCGCAATCAATCGTCAGAGTTGTCACCGTTGGTAGTCACAAGTTCTTATACAAGTCTTATACTGCAGCTCCATCTCCCTAACCAAGAGAGAGCCAAAAATTCAAATTACAATCGATATGAATTCGATTCATCGGCCTGCAGCCGGAATAACAAACGAAAGGCTGTCTATTCAATGCATGTTCCCTTCCCTGATCATTGCCCTTTCTGATGCAAGATGGTGTGCGCCCCCCAAAAACAATAACAATAAAAACAAGCAGTTGAATCAATCGATCAATCCTGCCCACCAGCGCCAACGCTTTGAAACCCACAGAAAAAAAGTCTCACGATCTTTCCTTTTTTATCCAGCAGAACTCC
This sequence comes from Cladosporium phlei, assembly GCA_003614995.1. Taxonomy (NCBI): domain Eukaryota; kingdom Fungi; phylum Ascomycota; class Dothideomycetes; order Cladosporiales; family Cladosporiaceae; genus Cladosporium; species Cladosporium phlei. The sequence goes on along the minus strand of QZFA01000212.1, from coordinate 12,685 downwards.
TGTACGCAGTTCTTTCACACGATCCCACCCAGTGGCTTGTTGCTCTCCTTTTTGGGAGCATATGCCTTGACACATTTTCCGCATGCAATAAGAGCATGCCTCGCACTATCCAAGATAGCCCATCGTCCTCTCGCTCCCGTTCGTGGTAGGGGGTGACATTGGACCGCACTCCTCGATTGAGATCTCTGCCTCGCGTGGGTCAATGTGCATGCCGATGTCTGCGAGCATCTTTGGGTCGAGGGAGGCGCTGTGGAGATCGACGCCGCTGTCCGGCTTGCTGATATCGGATTTCAGGCTGGCATTCGATGGCGCAACGCCGTCAGTCGAGCCCATGATGCGGACGAATTTGTCGACGTCCAAGAGTCCGGCGTGCAGCAGGGACATGAGGGAGGGACGGCGCTCGAATTGGCCATTGTGCTTTGCGTACTCCAAAATAGCTTCTGGCTGGAAGACGTTGCGGATGAATTCGACATCTCCCTCGCGTGTCTTTGGGTTGGCGTATGCCTCGTACTCCGCGATAATCGCCTCCATCGGCCATCCTTGCACCCTGCGCAGACAGGCGATCACGCAGCCCGTGCGGTGGCGCCCTTGGTTGCAATGGATGTACAGCGGGTAGTTTGCTGCATCCAAGACAACGAGGAGTGCCTCACAGATCGATTCGACGGTAGTCTTGACTTTGCCCTCTTTATTGGGCGAAATGTCAATGCGAACGCGAGAGACGCCGTTTGAGCGTGCGAACTCTGAGTATCCATCGCTTGGATCTGTGTCGACGAAGCACAACAAGGTCTTAACGCCCAGTGCCTCGAGGAAGTCCAAGTTACGGTCCTGAGGGAATGCCGAGCGGAAGACCTTGTGGTCGGTCACTGCGCCGAAATTAGGCGGAGGCAGAAGTGGCTGCAGTCTTGTGGGATATGCCGCGTAGGGCGAGTCGGGGCGTGTCGGAGGAGAAGGCGGTCGTGACTTGTAGTCGACGTTTTCTGTGGGTCCGTCGACTGGTGAAGCGGATGTAGGAAGAAGCGTAAAGTCTTCCGTCGTCTGTACAACGTCGGTCGTGCCGGTTTGCGCGTCGGTCATGATCACGTCGTCTTGCGACGGTGAGTGGACAGCAACCTCAATGCTGGAAACAGGCATCGTGCCTTTTGCGTCTGCAATGGGAGACATGCTGGTATGGATGTGTTGTAATCCCGGAGATAAAACGAGGTGTCGCGTGATGCTGCGGTATGTGAGGTAACCGTCGAGAAGTCCAGCCGCCCAGTGTAAGAGATGTCTTGTAGCTTTACAACTATGCACAGGAATGTGTTTGTATGCACTGTCCACTTTGTATCCCGGTTCTTCTATCGCAATGCGCGGGGCTGTTGTGGAAGTCTTGAGCTCTTCAAGTCTCCGACGGTCAGGTTTGCATGGCGGTAGGTAGCTGATGTGGGAATAAGAGCTATTCTGGCGAAGGGCTCGAGGGTGGGCTCAATTGTTCGACGGTGCAGACTCTCCAATCGTGAATCAAAGAGTCGGCATACGCGCACAAGACGGTTGCTGAATTGTCGGGGTGAGCAGATACATGGTGGTGGTCGTTGGTGGGGTTGGGTGGGTTGAGGTGAGCGAATGGGTGGTGGTTGGTGTTGACGAGGATGGATGACGAGAAAGAGGATGAGTGTGAGAGCGAGAGCGAGAGAGGACAGTGGCAGCTTGGTAGTTGGTTGTAGCGTCGGTCGCGGGAGTGTGCGGGAGCAAAAGAAGTGTAGTAATGTAATGTGAATTCGGTGGGCGTGCGCCAGAGGCCAGGCAGGCGCGGGCACTTGTGGTTGGCTTTTTGGGGGCGTTCGCAAGCCAAATCCGCTGACTATTTGCCGTATGAACCTGTAGTCATCCATCTACCTGTTCGGCGCTTGGTCCGGTCTCTCATGTTGTGTGTGTGTGTGTGTGTGTGAGAATATCCATGTGTGGTGGGCGTGATATTACATGACCTCCTTCTCTCACAGCAGTAGTGGTAATCATATACATTAATCATCAACATCCAGTTGAAGCATGTGCAGGTCTCACGCAATTCGGAAAGTAAACCCTGATCTTCACCCGCAGGTACGCCATGCCTTTCTGCTTGCGCACTCTGGCCATGGGATCTGTGGGATGCATGTAGGAAAAGGGAAACCCGCTGGGAGCGGCATGACGCATGGCGGTCACAGTAGCACCAACTCAATCAATTCAACTGGTGCCGGCCGTCTTTAGGCTTTCAGGAAAGACGTCAATTCTTTCCCTTTGTCTTGGGGGAGTCGTCGTCTTGTCTTACCTATTTCAAAGCAGAGCAAAGAGCCCTTTGATCCGTGCAAGCACCAGCAAGCAAGCATGGACGCACCACTTACCAAGCCTTTCTTGCCGGTCTGGCCTGCCGAGCTGATGAGTGATGAGATGAGGCTCGCTTCCATGTCGGATACAGACCAGTCTAGAGGTGATGAACTAGCCTTGCCTTGCCTTGCAGTGCCTATCTCCGACGGCCGTCTCCGTTCATCCTCAACTCGTGGCAGATCTATGCAGCCTCGCAACGAACACCAGTTCACTTTCCGATCACAAGATCCAGATCGAGATCAAGATTACATTCGTACTAGACATGTACGCACGATGTTCGTTCGCAGAGCCTCCTCTCCTCCCTACTGCAATAACACCACCAACTAAGAGTCTGCACGCGTGTCTCAGGAGAAAACCATATCCCCCCACGCTCGGTAGTACATGTAGTGGTACCTGAGCCACATACACAGAGTGCAATAGTCTGGTAGTCTCAGAGTGCGAAGACAACAACAACAAAGAGGAAGCTAATGCATGCACACGCGGCTCGGACGTCAGGAAGGGACAGCGCGTGTCTCTCGTGCGTCTAGGCTACAGTCAGTACTACCTGATAGGAGGACTACTGACTACTGTACCTACTGCTGTATAGAGATCTCGATTCGATGCCCCCAGAGTCTGGAGTTGAAGCGATGCGAAAGCGGGCTGCGTGGTTGGCTGGCTTGATCAGGCACTTCTTCTGCCTTGTTTCACACACTACTACCGCCTGGTCTATCTTTCCTGATGCTATGCCTTCTCGGTGACTCAGCCTGTAGTGGTGTCATGGAGCGTGTCTATGTCTTCTGCGGCGATGAGTAGCGAAATGGCGGTGATGCCTACATACAGGTATGAACGCTCTGCTCGCTCGCTCGCTTCCATGCTTGCCCATCATGAAGAAGCATGTCTCGGGACGGCAGGGAATCACAGGTACAAGTACTACATACCTTGGTACTTGGTGCTCACAGTATTGTCACGTGGATATCATGTTCAACCTCACTGAGTAGCCATCGCCTACATAGTGCTGTCTCTCCACCGCCGGTTCTGGCGTTTGATGAGAAAGCTGAATCAAAGCCCGCACGTGAAGTGAAGTGTTTAAAAAGGCAAGACCAGCCCGAGTTAAATTTCCCCGTTTCAATCAACTACATAGTACTACTACCAGCAGCAGCAGCAGTACCTTCAAAAAGTGTCTCGAGTCATTCCTCTTCACACTCTCTAAACAACAAACAAGACAAAGAACGCCTGGACCGGGGGAGGCAAAAGAAAGGAAAGTGACAAAAAGAGAATTCACTATTGCAAATGCAGGCAAATGGGAAAAAGTAAGCCCCAGGCAGCTCATGAAGAGGCAGTCTGCATGCTTCCGGGGGGTTGCCTCATCTCGCGTCTGTCCGTCCGCGTGTTGGCGCCTTGTGTGTGTGAACCGACGATCTTCCATCTTCGCCATGCTTCATTATTGCCTTTCTTTTTTGTTTCTTTTTCGGGGGGTTGGGACCTTTCGCCTTGCGTATATGGAACCGCTGTGTGGCATCTTCAACACCGTCCGTCACATAGAGTGGTGTTTGCGGCTGGAATAGGCGGCAAGATCGCGAGTGTGCATGTCGAGATCAGCGAGTAGACGGGCTGAGAAGGGAGCGGCGGCGGAGAAGTCGGTATCGCTGGAACGGAACATGGTTTGGCCGATTTGGGTAGTTTACAGGATTAGGCACTTCTTCTTGCTCTTGGTTTTCCGGGTGGTCAGGGCGGAGCGTGTGGCGTGCTCGAACACCTCTCTCACACCCTCGTTGGTCTTGGCGGAGCACTCGAGGTACTTCGCGGCGCCGATCTTCTTGCGGACATCCTCAGCCTGGAGAGTTTGTTAGCATGGCGCGTTGATCGCCTAAGTCTGGTGACTGTTCGTACCTGTTCCGGAGTAACGGGCTTTTGCGATGTCTTGTGCAGCTCCTCGATAGTCTTCTGGTCGTATCTCAAGTCCATCTTGCAGCCGACGAGGATGATGGGCAGGCCGGAGCAGAAGTGCATGACCTCGGAGAACCACTGTTATTGACATGCCAGATTAGTACTTGTTTGCGAACAAGAGGTGCTACACATCTTGCGATGAGCACGTGAGTGGGTAATATACCTTCTCCGTAACGTTGTCCAACGAATCCGGCGAGTCGACGGCGAAGCAGATGAGGATGACGTGTGAGTCGGGGTATGAGAGAGGTCTGAGGCGGTCGTAGTCTTCCTGGCCAGCAGTATCCCAGAGCGCTAGCTCGACATGCTTGCCGTCAACCTCGACATCGGCGACGTAGTTCTCGAAAACGGTGGGCACGTAGACCTGTGTGCGTGAAGTGTCAGTAGGGTATTGTGGTGCGGCATGGATGCTATTGTTCGATGGTGCGGTCGCGGTAGCGTCGGCGTCGGCTTGCGTGGCTGTACGGATAGGGGATGGGAGTGGTAGCGACGAACCTCAGGGAAAGTTCCCTTGGAGAAGACACTGGCGGTGGTGTTAGTACATGGCGGCGAGGGAGAAGATGGTACGATCGGCACTTACATGAGCAGACAAGTCTTTCCGCAGGCACCGTCACCGACAATGACCAGCTTGCGACGGATCTCAGCCATTTGCGCGATGGGTCAATGGGTGTGTCGTGAGTGTGAGTGTGATATGCGCTCGGGCGCAGGTGGTGCAATGAAGTAGAGAGCGGCGGCGAGGAGGTAGTAGTTGGTAGTGGGTGTGTGATGTGGTGATGTTGATGGTGTGGTGTGGAGGAGGAGTGTTTGGGAGTGGACAGCGGGAAGGCGTGGTGAGCGGGCTGCGGTTGCTAGCTCGGAGCGGGCGTATCTGGTGCGGCTGTGTTTGCTTTGCTTTGCTGCGACGACTGAGGCAGCGCTTTGATAGATTGACTGCGGTCAAGCGATTGATTGGATTGGATTGGCGGTAAGGAGATGAGGCAGCAATGAATCTGTATGTATGTTCTTGACAGCGGCGAGTGGCTTCAGAATGGTCGACTGAGAGACAAACAGGCGAGTGAGACGGCTGCCAACTGCCAACAGAGCAGGCCAATCTTCTACCCTGAGGCATCCTTCCATGCGCCTCTCTCTCTCTCTCTCCCGTCCTCATTCATGCTACTTGTTACATGTAGATTTACTGTGCCTCAGCCCGTCGAGCATGGCTATCTCGCTTCACCACTTCGCCATGTTCTATTAGCACTCTTCAATCTCCGATATTGATCCGCACCGCACAGCCTCGACGAATCACTCGAATACATACTCACTCGTCCGTCATCTTCTTGCTAAGCCACGACACGCACTGCCACCACGCCGTTCTGTCGGATCTCGGACGAGCAGCCCTAGCGGCGCTACTGTTTGTCCATGTGGAACCCCTCTGGGTCCACCGCTGTCCAGTAGTATCACCACTGTAAGGCAGGCACACGAAACGAATACTCCAAGATAAGAATTCGCTCCCAAGAACGCTGTCTAACCCAAGCCGAGATCGTCACGTCTGCAGCTAGTCGCGCGTTCTTCCCTCACAATCTCCATCTCACGATCTCTCTCAGCCTGCACAATTTCACGACAAGAGTATTGCGGTTCACAGCCATGCCAGATCAAGTCCGCGTCGGTGTCGGTGCGTTCATTGTCTCGTCGGCTTCCAAGCAGAATCCGCACAACCCAACCTTTCTCATCGGCAAGCGTCTCGGTTCTCACGGCGCTGGCACTTACGCTCTCCCGGGAGGCCACCTCGAGTTCGGCGAGTCGCCCGAAGAATGCGCGGCGCGAGAGATTCTGGAAGAGACCGGTCTGCACGTGAAGAGCGTTCGCTTCCTCACTGCCACGAACGACGTCATGAAGAAAGACAATAAACACTACATCACGATGTTCATGAGTTGTGAGCGGGTCAACGAGGAAGATGAGGCGCGTGTCATGGAGCCAGACAAATGCGAGGGCTGGGAGTGGACTTCTTGGGAGGAGCTTGTTGCGCTGGTCGGGAAAGAGAGGAATGTCAAAGACGGCGAAGTGCTGGAGAGGACACTGTTCCTACCTTTGCTGGATCTTGTTGAGCAGAGACCCGATGTGGTGCCCTCCATTTGATCGGTAGGCGCACTCAAGAGAGCCAGGTCATAGGACTTTGCGTACTTTGAGGATGATGAAATTGCGAGGCGCAAGACAGTTGCTGCGCCTGAAGCGAAGATACCCGCCAATTCAATGAAGGATCGTCGGAAGTATAACATTGAACGTCTGCTACTGCAGCAGCACCTCTGACACAATCCTGGCGGAGCTTCTCGGAATCCGCAGTCACAAAATCGACTCGCACAAATGTACGTGGCAGCGATGTTCTGAATTAGTGTGGCCCAGAACCAGCGAAAATACCATTCACTCCACGCTCCAGAGTGATGGATTCAAAGGAGAACAACAATTGTAATACGCGCTCGCTGTCCAGCCAGGAAAAGCGAACAGCCATCCCAGGAAATGCAGGACACACGAAGCTCAGTTCCTTTCTGCCGTCATTGAATTTCAAAAATGGCATAGCAGCTGGTTGAAGGCCCACAGGCTCCATGCTGCAGAACTTCAGCATCGGCTTATCGGCGACTTTGATCGGCGACGCTGAACGAAAAGATCAGTCTATAGCAAGCCGAAATGGCTGTCGAGCGTATTGTAACTCACATCCGCGTTGTGAGCCTCCCGACCAATCTCCCACCCACTCTTCCCATCGGGAGTCTACAACAGCCGTTCTAGGCGCAAGGCATGGCGCAGTCGCATCTATGCCCAGATTCGAAGGCATGACCTCCTGGCGTGGCCATTGTTTCAAGTACACGGCTGCATTCATCAATGCCCGGATCGCTTCAAGTCCTTCTTGGGAGTTTGTCATCACGGCACATGAGGTCGACTGCAGGCCTCCCATCCCTTCGCCGTAGAACCTGAAGAAATAACAGTGGTATCCACTCCCTGACCGACCGCCGCGATGCCCGAACGCACTCGACGTTGTGAACCAACCGAGGCCGAGCTTCACTGGGGACTGCACGATCGATTGCATTGGACTTGCCCCGGATATGAGCATATACCTCACGGTCTCCTGGCGCAAAAACGACGTCGAGGCTTGCAGGCTCTTCTGGACAGCAGAAACCGCTTTCACCATGTCCGAAGGAGTGGACCACATGCCCATGATTGACAATTCCGCCTGGTGGACCGCCGACTGGGCGTGCATCTGAACGCATCCGACGTGCGGCTTAGCAACATTGGTTTCGTATGCGGGAGGCCGGCCCCAGGAAGTCCTCGTCATCCCCAACGGTCTGGTAACGAGTCGATCCATCAGTTCGTGAAAGGCCAACCCAGTCACTTTTTCCATTGCGATCTGCACCAATGCGAATGCATCGTTGTCATAGTGCCACTTACTTCCGGGGAAGTGGCTGAACTGCAAGCAGACCTTGCGTCGGAACCCAGGGTGCTTCGAGTGGTCGCAGGCGGCTTTCTTGACAAGTCCCGATGTGTGAGTCAACAGCATGTGGATTGTTACGTGATTTATCATTTCACCGGATCCCGGATGATGCAGAAAGCTACCGGCTTCCACAAAATGGGCGATGCTGTCGGTAAAGTTCAACAGGCCTTGGTCGGCTAACCTCGCGACTCCGATGGCTGTTACGGGCTTCGAGTTGCTGTCGGCAAGCTGCATGGTCTGAAAATCCTCGTTGTTCGGTGTGAAAACGTGGGTCTGGAGATCCTCGCCCTCGAGGATCGCTATGGAGGCTGAAGGAGTGCCGTACTGGGCGATCCCGGCGGAAGGCAGCATGTGGGCTTCGATCTCCTGGAACACGTTCACAGTGACGGGTGAACCTTTCCTGTCGGAGAGGCGTGTGTTGATGGTTTGCTAAATACCACTTCTGTACCAGATCGAGGCAATCGGCGCCCTGCAGCAGCTTTTGTAGACTAAGCGTCTAGCGTATAGTGCCACTCACTATATGTGATGGCGATTAAGGTCACCGTCTACGGTTAGTACTCTGGCTCAGACCTAGGTGGTGGAACGATTTGCAACACATCTCTGTCGAGGCACATTGATCATCCACCCGGACAACCCCAGTCGTGCCAAAGCAGTCAAAGGTAAGATACATTTCTCTTCCTACCACGCCGGAGTCCTTTTTTCCACCACATCATCCCTGCAAGCACGCTCAAAAGTCCCAAATCCCTGCCTGCTTTGGCCGCTTTCTTCTGCGCCATTGTGTTGATTCTGCGGCGACGGTGGTACTGCCATGGAGACCGATGTCAACTCTGCTGCTGATCTGGCTCACATTTAATCTGCTGTCGGCACCGCAGCCAGCTCCGATGAGTGCAAGTTCTGCAGTCCGCAGCAGAAGGATATATCGTAACGGTCGCGTCGACTGATTGAAAAGCAAACTTGAGGCGAGATGTGCGATGTGCGATGTGTAATTTATTTCCCTATTGTTTCTGTGCCTTTTGCCAAAGTTGACTTTGTTGCCCATTTAAACACTCCCTCGACTTTGTTGTTGTCAAAACCAATGCCCGATCATCATCCAATTTCATCAATCTCCGACCGTTGGCCCAGATGCACGCCTCAGATCCCAATCGCGTTTCAATCAAGCTTCGCATGACTGATAGTATCGCGGGAATGCGATGACATCCTTCGTCGACTGGGCACCCGTCAAATACACGAGCAACCGCTCGAACCCGATTCCAAAGCCGCCGTGGGGCGATGTGCCGTATCGGCGCAGGTCTGCGAACCATTTGAGAGAGTCGAGAGATTCGCCTTCTTTCAAGTAGGGATAATCTCCTCCCTTTTCTAACCCCAGGGCAGCATTAGACTCGTTGAAGAAGTCTTTCTGCCGCATGACTTGTATCAGCTTGTCAAGGCGATGCTCTCGCAAACCTCCGCTGAAGACCTCTGCTATGCCTGGCAGTAGCAGATCAACTGATTCTGTTGTCTGGATGCCATTCTCTTCTTGTGGTGGCGGTGACTGTAGGGCTGAGAAGAGGCGAATTTTCGTTGGGTAGTGAGTGACGAAGACAGGGCGTTGAAAATGGGCCAGGATGAACATTTCGTGCTCGGTCGAGAAGTCGATTTCTGGGCCTGGCGTCTGCTCGAATTCCGCTTCCCCCTTGCTGACGGCGTCTTGCATCAACGCTACAGCTTCCGCATGGGTGACTATGGGCCAGTCCGGCTCGTAAAGTAAGCTCCATCGGGCTTCGAGTTCGGAGCGGCTCATTGGTGTCGTATCTGGGCGGCCAACACTCTGGAAAAGTTCTTTGACCACTGGAGATGATCGAAGCCTTTCGATGAGTCCGCGAGCGAAATTCTCGCACAGCTTGAGCAACGGGTCGAGCGACTCGACGTAGTTCATGGCTATCTCGAGCATGTGAAACTCGGCCAGATGGCGGTCGTCGACCACTCTTTCGGCACGGAAGCTGGGCGCGAGCATCCATATGCGGTCGAGACCCATAGCAAACGACTCACCGTGGATGGCTGCAGTTACGGACAGATACCGGCGTCCGCCAAAGTACTCGTCACGCAGCACAGCAGGAGCCTTCTTGGTGTGCTGGGTGAGGACGGGGAAAACTTCAGCGCCGCCCTCGCAATCGGTCCAGGTGATGACAGGATGATGGACTTGGTGGAAAGGTCCGTCCGGATGGTGGAGGAAGAAATCTGTAATTGCGGCGACAGTTGCTGACCTGAACCGCATCAGAAGACCTTGCCACGGGGTTCGAAGTCGCAAGTGCGGGTGTGCTAGTATTGCAGAAGAGCCGTTGTTGAGAGGATTCGTGGAGTCGGACTCGCCTAACATCTTCGCGTCTGAGACACGCAACTCGAAGTTCTGGTCTGGGCCCTTGACGCGATCTCCTTGTAGCTCTATTGTCGACCATTTGGATAAGCCTTCCAGCGAGAATGGAGTCTTTCCGAGATGAGCTGTCAACGGCCGCATGGTACTGCCATCGTGGATCGTGACGCTTTCAATGCTACCGTCGCCGTCCGTCGAGATGTTGTCTACCATCCCAGATATCGTGACCGTAGAGTCAACCGCAGGCAGATCAAAGAAGCGAACGATAGTAAGCCTACGGATCATGCTGGAGACGGCCGGGCTGCGAACTCGAAGGTGTGACAATTCCGCCTGGGCGACGATGTATACCTAGGTGGGGAATTCAAAACGACTCTCTCGAGTCAAAGGGCCGGGAGAAGAGCTTATCTGGGGTCTCGCCAGAACGAAGTTTTGCGTCGAGAGAATGTTCACCTACTTGGCTTGATCGGGACAACGCTCGATGCGTACGAGGCGAGCCCGAGGTCTACGAAACCGCAGATATCTTCATACTGCATTAACACAGCCGCCTGCCCCACCCATGTCCGAGTGCTGGCGTCTGCACCACACACGAAGCTGTACATTCACCCATAGAGGTGTGTTCGTTGGGCTCCGTCGCCAACCTTCGCCCCACGAAGGGTCGGGCGTATACGAATCTTGGTGTTTTAAGACAGGAGAGCTTGAGATATAGGCCTGGGTGGGAGCTTGAAGTTCGCTCCGATCCTGCCCTTGGCAAACGGAGGGCCGTGCATGCAGATGAACGCGTCGGAGTTCACGCGTTCGCGTACTTCGCGCGTCCTCAACCATTCGGGACGTGTCTATACCGAAGTCTTGGAGGGGACAACCACGACTCCGCTTTCACCAGGGCACATGACCGGAAGCGAAAACGCCTCAAACCATGCATGTTCAGGTAAGTAGGTTGTACCCGTCGCACACTGCACAGTGTCCCACCACTGGACACCGGCAGAGATCCTGCAGCGTTGAGAGACTTGTGCTCTGGATTAGGGATTTACTATCAGCTTGTGGCGCCGGACTGGAATATCAAGCTTGGTAAATGGTTCGAGACTGACGCATCAATAGAGAGGAGAGCCAGCTATGAGCTTGAGGTTCTTACCATCACGAACAGAGCAAAATGCCCAGTCAGATTGACTGGGACAGAGGCTTTCGCGCCTTCACGCGCCTTCACGCGCATTGGAGCCGAACAGAGAAGAATGGTGCCCGTGAGTCACTTCATGTCTGGTGCCTGACACAGGAAAACTAGCTGAAGCAGGATGCACTACATACTAGACGTCTTTCGCAGCCTCTTACGCTGACTCCTCACCTATGCGCTACGGCTCCGTTAGTCCGTGTTCATAGTGTTGTAATAGGTATAGCGTGTATCGATAAGCTTCGATTAGCATGCTAGTGCTTAGCGTATGATTATCGCGTTATTAAAGGTAAGTAGTACTTATATATATATATTTAGTAAAGTTATAAGAAGTTATCTTTTTTAAAGCCTCTTCTAATACTAATTAACGACCTCCTATTAGCTATAGCTATTCTATTATATAGTTATTATTATTACTTATATTACTACTATATTACTATAGCTATACTTCTTACTATATACTATCTTTATTTAAGATTACTACTACTATAATAGTAATCTCTTATCTTCTCTTATCTCTAATTCGATTAGGACCTTAATATATAGTTAGATACTAAGTATTTTAAGTATATATACTTTAATAAGTATAAGATTAGACTCTTAATATATACTCTAAGGATTAGCGATTATAAGTTTAGTAAGTATAGAACTCTAGCTCTAGAACTAGTATTAGTACTTATTATATAGTATCTTACTATACTAAATAGATAGAAGAAGTCTTATATTTTATTTAGCTAGTCTTACTACTAGCTATCTAATATATTTACTAATATAGTAAAGTATCTACTTAAGAATAATATTAATCTATTATACTAGTATCTAAGTATTACCTACTATAAGATAAAGTACTAGGATAGAGTACTTACTATAAAAGGATATCTAGGTCGTATCTAGAGCTTTATTAATAGATACTTTTAAGAGTATATAAAGCCTAGTATAGATTAGTATTCTACTTATTCTAGGTATAACTATTACTATAGTATTAAGTTCTAATATATTATCGTACTAAATAGTATTATTATAAGTATCTAAGATCTATTCCTAGACTCTATTAATTACTAGTATATCTAGAATAATAGTAGTATTATAGAGTATATCTATAAGCTTAGAGCTAGCTAGCTATAGATCTATCTATATATAATTCTTATATTACTATACTATTCTATCTATAGGATAAGTAGCTATCTCTATATATTATTAGAGAGTAAAAGCTATAGGTATAAAACCTCTCTATTTCCTTTATACCTTATAATAAAACCTAGACGGACGACTACGCCGCGGGCGTAGGCGTTACCGCCCGCTATAAGCGAGCCGGTACGTAATAATAGAGTACGGGTTATATAACCTATAGGCTACTCTACTATAGACTACTCTACTACTCTATTACTCTATATACTCTACTACTCTATAGATATAGAGTAGAGTATAGGAATCTACGAGTCTCCTTAGTATA
>QZFA01000211.1:0-43245 GCA_003614995.1 Cladosporium phlei | reverse complement strand
TTATAATTAATAGTTTTAATTCAAACCGGGTAACATATTTAAATATAAAAACGAAACCTTTGAATTTTTCTGTTTTTTTATTTCAATCACCCCCCCCCCCCCTCTCGTAATCCACAGCTAAGCACTTCCATGACCAGTTTAGTCTTCACAGACAGCCCTGCTCTACGGGCGTAACTAACTCCCAATCTCGACTTCCTACACCACCGACCTCATCCCACCAACCTCATACGACCGCAATCGGACCCACCTCGTATCAATCGCTTCGCGAGGTTTAAATCGCTCCGCGCGGTGTGTCGGGGGCGGGGAGGTGGTGGAAGGGGGGGCTAGCCCACCATCCCCAGAGACTTCGAGCGTCCTTGCTTTCGCTACAGATTCGTGGGCTCTAGCCTAGATCGTACAGTAGGTCGAGAGAAGACAGTATCGACCGATAAATGATACGTTACCCAAACCTGAACACTCCCATTACTGCATAACACTTCACTTCACTCCCATATGTAAAACACGGCTAGACCGGAAGTGTAACGAGCGACCTCTGGACCCATGAAGCTTGGAGAAACCTGCCCCAATCAAACTCTTGCCTCCCTGCCTGCGTGAAAGATGAATCGATTGTATCAAAGATTTGCGATGTATACCTACAATTACAGCAAGGCTACCTGAATGCTCTCTCGCTAACCTTATGCACACACACATGAAAAAATGAAAACAAGGTAAAAGGAAAAATCCGAATGCCCGACACAACGGGTCCCTAACCAAATCATCGCCTCCTGGGGGGGGGGGGGGGGGGGCCCGGGGTGAGGGCCGGGGGGGCGCGCCGCGAGGGGCGGGCGGGGGGGGGGGGGGGCGGCGGGGGTGGGGGGTTAAATCAAAACAGTTCAAACCAAACACCCCTCGCCCCCCCCCCCCGGGCCCCCCCCCACCACCCCCGCCCCCCCCCCCCCCCCCCCCCCCCCTCCTACGCGGCAGGGTATGGTCGCGGCTCATCGCCTGCCTCAGGAGCAGCTGCTCCTTCACCGCCTGCCGGTCCTCCGATTGGTGGAGGTACACCAAACGGTGGAGGCAAAGGTACGCTGGGAAGCTTGATGGGTGCGTCGGGGCTGGATTTCAGCTTGTCGGGGAGCTTCTCTCCCCGGATAACCTTCTCCATCTCCGCCTTGTCCAGAGTCTCGTATTCGACAAGAGCATTCGCAAGTCTGTCGAGCTCAGTCCTCTTCTCAGTCAAGAGCTTAGTAGCGCGGTCCTTGCCAGCTTCAATAATCCTGCGGACCTCGCTTTCGATCTTCTGCTTAGTGTCGGACGAGAGACGGTTGTAGTTGCTTGACAAGTCGATATTGCCAAGAAGCTCGCTCATACCCGCCTGAGTTACCATGTGATACGCCAAGTTAGTCGCCTGTTGGATATCGCTGGAAGCGCCGGTAGAAACACCATCGTCGCCGTAGATGAGCTCCTCGGCGACCTTGCCGCCCATGCAGACGTCGATGCGCGCCATCAGGTTCTTCTTGGTCTCGCTGACCTTGTCCATTTCCGGGAGCTGGAAGGTGATACCGAGGGCGTGGCCGCGGGGCATGATGGTGGCCTTGTACAGCGGGTCGCAGCCTTCGGTCAGCAGGGCGACGAGGGCGTGGCCTCCTTCGTGGTAGGCGGTCATGATCTTGTCCTTTTGCTGGATGACGGCGCTCTTGCGCTCGGCGCCCATCATGATCTTGTCCTTGGCCCAGACCATGTCTTCCAGAGAGACCTTGACTGCCTTGCGCTTGGAAGCGTGAACGGCGGCCTGGTTGACGATGCTTTCAAGTTCAGCTCCAGACATACCGGGGCTGCCGCGCGCAATGATGGAGGCGTCGACGTCGACATCGATCTTGATGTTGCGCATGTGATGCTTGAGGATTTCGATACGTCCACGGACATCGGGCAGGGTGACGGCTACATTGCGATCGAAGCGACCAGGGCGAGTGAGGGCTTTGTCGAGAGATTCCGGGAAGTTTGTGGCTCCGATGATGATGACGCCCGAGTTCTGCTCAAATCCGTCCAATTCGGTGAGAAGTTGGTTGAGAGTCTGCTTGGCGTAGGCGGCGTCCCTCTCGTGGCGCTTGCTTCCCACGGCGTCAAGTTCGTCAATGAAGATGATAGCAGGACTCTTGCTGCGAGCGTTGGCGAAGAGTTCGCGCACGCGCTTCGCACCAACACCGACATAGACCTCGTCGAATTCAGAGCCAGACATGTAGAAGAAGGGAACCTGGGCCTCGCCAGCAACAGCGCGAGCCAGAAGTGTTTTACCAGTACCAGGAGGTCCGGCGAGCAGGATACCCTTGGGCATCTTGCCGCCAAGCGTGCTGAAGCTCTCGGGAGACTTGAGGAAGTCGACCAGTTCTTGCAACTCCTCCTTGGCCTCGTCGCAACCGTGGACATCAGCGAAGCGGGTCGTCTGCAGCTCGGGCTTGGTCTCGGCGTTCTGCGAGCCTCCGGCCTTCTTCATCATACCCAGAGTTTCAACGACCAAAGAAATGATGACGAGAGTGACGTAGCAGCAGATGCCGAAAACCAGAGCGAACTTGACCCATTTGAAGATGTAGGCGCCCCAGCTCTCGTCGACCACAACGTAGATGGGTTCGCTGGTGCTTCCGTTGCCAGATCCATTGCGAATACCGTAGCCGATGTTGCCTCCGTTGTACCTTGCCGCGACCGCTTGTCCGATAGATTGTGAGATTCCATTGCTCATGCCGTTGCCTTGGGCCGCTTGTCCGCCTGCGTTGGCCATTGCGCCGTTGTCAGCCACGCCCATTTGTTGGAGAGCCTTCTTGTATACATCGTCGCAAGCAGAATTGGTGGCGAATCTTCCAGTGTTGTGTCGCTCGGCGATGATCTCGGGCATGTTGGAGCGGAGGAGGGCAGTGTAAAAGGCGTTTTGAGCAGTAGCGCTCCCGGGGTTGTTATTAGCGGTTTGTTCGAGATGGGCGAGGGTGTTGCGATTGCTTGATGCGCCCCATGATGAGCCGAAGAGGGTTCTTCTTTGGAAGACTGTCTGAAGAGGGGACTTGGGTGCGATCGCAGACAGGCCGAGTGAGCGCGGTGAGGCGGTTGAGATGGAGCGACGGGCGGAGATGATGTTGCGAGCGATGGGTGCAGCAGAGCGCATGGCTATGCTACTCTGCGCATTCCTCATGGCCATGCGAGGGAACATGTCTCCCCACACAGCGGTGGCGGCCATGATTGTAGGTAGGCGGTCTTTGCCGCGTAGTGATTCGAGGGCTCCCAGCCGGCGGGACGGTAAGCGCGAGGACAGCCTTTGTGGCGGTTGTAGTGGTAATGGTGTTTGTGCAAGCGAAAGGAAATGTAACGAGATGTATGCGAGTGGTGGTGTTGAATCAGCTTGAGAGGTGGACGTCGGTGTCGGAAGGCGGGAGTTTGATGCAGTGACGCCTTCGATTCGCCGCGGCCGCATTCCAAATTCTCGGCTCATCAGCCTTCCTTCCCTTCCAGTGACTGCTGACTGACTTCCATTTCGGGTCGCTGCAAGTGAAGTAAAAGTCGCCATATCTGATCAAGTATCACCGCAGAGAGGGCTGAAGAGATATCCAGGCCGATCTTTGCTTGTCTTCAATCTCAGTGACTCTCCTACAATACGTGCGAAAGGTAATGATTCATCGCCACTTCATCTCTACCACTCTTTTTACTGGTATATCTCAATCCCAGAAGAACAAATCACTGCACCCTGCCGCTTTCAAAGAAGCTTGCACCATCGGTAAATTCACAGGCCGCATGCCATCAAGCGGTACAAACGGAGAACAATACTAACGTCTCCTTGTCCACCACCAAGCACCGCAACCCTTATTTCTCTCAATCCATGCAATCCAGACGACGCCGCCAACAACACAAGCGCACCGTCAAGTTCCCGACAAGAAAAACACCCAAAATGGCATCCTCCTCAAACGACGCACTGGACAACCTCCTGCGAGAGAAGGCAAAAATCGTCGAGCTCTCCGACTCCGAAGACGACGGTGGCGGCCCTCCATTCCCAGGAAACCACCTCAAACGAGACCTGGACGCCCACATGATGCCTCCCTGGCTCGCTCCCCAAGTCCTCAACCTCTTCCCCGAACAACTCTCCACCCCAACCTCGGAAGCCTTCACCAAAGTCCGCAACGAGTGCATGCCCCATCTCCTCGGCGAGGACACCCAAGACCTGCCCCTCAACAAATACGGCCTCCCCCACCTACGCCGCGAGCAGCACATCCGCTTCCTGCACACCACCCTCGGCAACCTGCCCGCGCCCTACGTCGCCCTCGACGCCGCCCGCCCCTGGCTCTTCTACTGGGGCTTCTCCGGCCTCGCCGTCCTCGGCGAGGACGTGATGCAATACCGCCAACGCCTGATCGAAACCGTGAAACCCATGCAGAACCCTCGCGGCGGTTTCGGCGGCGGTCACGGCCAGCTCTCCCACTGCGCCGCCAGCTACGCCTGCGTCCTCTCGCTCGCCATGGTCGACGCCCTCGAGCACGTCAACCGCAACACCATCTGGCACTGGCTCGGCAAGATCAAGCAAGCCAACGGCGGCTTCCGCATGGCCGAGGACGCCGAGATGGACGTCCGCGGCGCCTACTGCGCTTTCATCCTCATCACCGTGCTAAACTTACCCATGGACCTCCCGCCCTCCTCCCCAGCCCGCCACGCAGGTCTCAAAACTTTCGACGAGGGGCTTGGGGAGTACATTCGCTCCCTGCAGACGTACGAAGGCGGCATCGGCGCCACCCCCGGCGACGAAGCGCACGGCGCCTACGCCTTCCTCGCCATGGGCTGCCTGAGCATGATCGACGCCCCGCACAGGATCATCCCCAGATACCTCGACACCTCTGCGCTGCTGCGCTGGATGGCGTGCCAGCAAACTGCCCCCGAAGGCGGTTTCGCAGGGCGCACGAACAAACTCGTCGACGCCTGCTACTCGCAATGGATCGGCGGGACCTGGGCTTTGCTCCAAGCTAGCCTCGGCTCCAAGGGCGAACAAGAACGTTCCGAGAATGTCTGGAACAAGCAAGCTCTCGTACGCTACTTACTCACCTGCGCACAGCAGCCGGGGAAGAAGGGCGGGATGCGGGATAAACCTTCTGCCAAACCTGATGGGTATCATACTACTTATGCGCTGGCGGGGTTGAGCGCGGCTATGAACCATTATCATTATGATACGGAGGCGCCGGTTAGGAGTGAGAGCGGGAGGCTGATGAGTGGGTTTAATTGGAGTGGCGAGGGGCCTGGTAAGGCTAAGATGAGGGATTTGGGGGTTGAGGAGAGTAATCGGGTTGGGCTTGTGCATCCGGTGTATGTTATGCCGTTTGGTGTGGTGGAGCGGTTTAGTGGGAAGTTTGAGAAGGGCGGGTTTGGGGAGATGTAAGATGTAAAAGTGGAATTGGAGATAATAGGGCGGGCCTGAGGTATCTTGGGATGAATGAGACAAGATTGGAGTACTCTGAGGTTTCTAGAAAGTGATGGATGGACTACCTGGGATGGCAACACTACTGGAGACTGGATATGTACCAAAAACTCTTTTCGCTCGCGTGGTCCATGCTTGTTGTGTCCTGCCTGGCGATCTGTACATCCATCCTGGTGATCAAATGAAATGCTTCGTTTTGTTCATGGCTGGTCAAGTGAGACGGACCTGAAGTCTTGATGACGAGGGGCTGGTGGGTGGGGGATGTGGTGGTGATCCAGGTAATGGGAAGGTGAATGGTCGTATGAGGGTGATCGTATGAGAATTTTCATATGGGGGTCGTTTGAGGAGGCCGTTTGAGGGTGGTTGTATGAGAATGGTCGTATCGGAATCGTCGTGTGAGAAAAGTCGTGTAGGGATGGCCGTATGGGTGTGGTTGTCTAAGGGAGGGGATTATAGGAAGGGTAAGTCATACTCCATTCGATCCTACGCCATCTTGAAGACTTGTCGTTGACGCATGTGAAACCCGGAGTCGGCACCAACTCGCGAACGAGCTCGCCCTTACGAACTTGCCAACTCCAGCCATCGAAGCCGTGACCCCGGATGTGAGTGTGTTCCGGGTGAGAGTATGGCATGACGACTTTGACAGCGACTCCCCGATGGCGAAACGGTTGCGCTTTTGATTCGATGAAGTCGTATAGCTGTCCCATTCGGATGCCTTCGTCGCACTGGAATGAGTGCCTCTCTTCGCGCTTCGGAGTAAAACCGACAACAATACCAACACCCTGCCTTGCCCGATGCGTGATACAGAACGCATCTATCGGATACAAGCAGATTTGAACGTGAGAAGTCGGCGGCTGTGTGATGAACATGTCTCGCCAAAGACCCACTGGATGCTCGAATTTCTCTCTTGGTGACAAGATATCATGTCCGCTGAAGCATAGGTCGAGGGGATATACACCGGTCCGCAGCACTGGTCCGCCAATCCTAGTCAAAAACGGGTTCACTTCTCCGACGACCGGATAGGATTTGCGAGAGATGTCTTCAATGCGCTTGGGAAAGTCTTCGATGCTGGTCGGGATCTGGCGGGTGTTTGTCTTCGGCATGATCCGGCGAATGTCCGTCGGCGCAAGGAACAAGGCCTGCTGGATGGCTACGCTGCCTTTCAGAGTGTAACGCCAAGTTTTGCAGACGCCGGTGGCGGCGATGATGTCCTGTAAGGGCAGGCGGCCGACGATCTCGCACAGTAGCTCGTTGATGTTCAATACTGCATGCGCGGCCTCGTAGAATTGAGGCTCGCTCGAAGGGTCGCTTCCTGAGGAAGCCATGCTACACGTTGTTAATGACAGGCGCTATCAGGGACGAGTTGTACAGACGACCTACTTCAAGTCGGTGGGACCTGCATGCGGCTGTGGCGCATTCTTTGGTTAAGGTGGCTGCCGTTGGTGATGTTGTCGGTACTTGGTGAGAAAGGGATGTTCGCGCGAGTGGATTGATCGAGGGCTGCGGTCAGCGCTGACTTGTGGCAGCTTTGCTCGGGTGGTGATACGCGATGCCAAGCCTTCTTGGCAACGCTGCGTGAGTGAAGTGAAATCGAGAACGAGAGACTGGGAGGTCTGGTGACCTGGTGACTGGCGACTGAAATGGCAAGCAATCGAATCACCCCCGTGTCACCACACGAGAAGCTCTACTCGTAGCGTACTCACCTAAAAGAGCATTTTACTACTCCATATAACAAGTAAACTCCCGTTGATCACAAAACGGAGGGACAGCACATGTCAGCACTACCTAAGTGACGAGAGATTTTGGGCACTGTGATACAGCAGGCATTCCTCGTCGCGGTCGTAATGAGAGGCGACTATGGGTCGGCAAGCAGCAAGGCAGATATGTTGATGCGATCTGCGGCGTTGTAAGAAAAGTGATGAGTTGGAGTTCGAAAACCCAACCCCTCGACCCTCGACCTCGACCGTTCACTTACATGTCTTCCAGAGCTCTGATTGGCTGCGGGATGTCCGGCGCTAAGGGATGTCCAGTAATTGCGCGTGGGTCTCAATTTACACCATGGGACTCGAGATGCACGTAACTTGACCAATATGACACGAATTGAGGTTTTGATTAGAGCATCTTGAAGCCAGTGTAACAGGGTGTATATTTGTCTCTTTGGTTTGATTTTGGTTTCCAACACTTTTAGCTGACTCTTCCCGGGCTGTTGAGGAGAAGGAACCTTCGACGACGGGTTTCTTGAACTTCTAGAAGAAAGAGCGATACTCTCACATCATCGTTAGATATATCTAGGTAGGTTGTTTGTCTCGACAACAACGTGTGGTCCATAACGTATCTTTGGTCCTGGCGATCGATGAATGAGACGCCTCGCCTCGTACAGTGTCCGCAGGCGAGATGCATATGGACAGTGCTCTGAACCTTAAATACCGTCAATCGATTGGCATATCCATGTCACCGGCCAATCGGATGACGATGGTTAAGGTTTGGCTATGCAACTCGCTTGCGGACACTGTACTGTAAGGCTGCAGCTTCAATGCTTCGCCTTCTTGGCAACGAGTCCATCTTGACTTGACCATCACGGTATCTACACAAACCCCTCATGAGCTATCTCGCTTTCGCCTGACAACAAACAACATGCATCGCTGCTCCGCACGACTCTTCGCTGCGACATTCTCTCACGGACAGCATGATGGTGTAGCGTAGCACGGATATCTCGGAACACGTTGAAGCTTGCAACGCCACGCCGATCTGACCGATCGAAACGTGAGGAGAAGTCTGCGACGCATCGACAAATCCCCAGCCTCCTTCTTAGACAATCTTCACCATTGGAAAAAACCGACTACCGACACGCGTCCGACTAACCGAACAGTTAACCTTCCTCGTACGGCAAATCTCACGCCGATCACAGGCACCGCGATACCACTCCCTGAGAAACGTGGGACAAGCTTTCTACCATCTGACGGTGATGACGGGAGTGGCAGTCAGCATGGATCCTTCTCATGCGCATGCAGATACCCGTCAACATGGTGCTGATGACGGCGGGGAAGCTGGCCTCGTTAAGTACGCCATGGTGTCCGAGTCTGAGGATCTGTTGGAAAACGACAACCTCCGCCCTCGTTTCTTACAGCCGCAGTACCGTGGACCTTGGTATACCAGGATCAGCAAGAAAGTCTTGTTCCTAGGCCAAGTCGCGCTGTTTGGGATTGTTGTTGTGCAGTTCGTCATGCTTTACCGCAATTATGCTGTCGCTGCTGCGGCTCTTGCTGGGGATTTTGTTGATGCTGGGGTGGTGAGGAGGCATAGTGCTTCTGCTGCGGCTTCGTCGGCGACTAGTAATGTGCCGGATTACTATGTTACTGATCCTTTGCTGCTTCCTGGTGAGTCCTTGAGCGTATGGTTGACGGCGGATTCATCTCTAACTACAATCAACAGGCCCAACTCCGACCGGCGAACCAGCTTTCCTCGCTCAAACAAACCCTGCACCTTTCGCATCAACGACATATATCCCACCTCAGCCATTGGAGACTCAGGTCCCGATCAAAGGTCAAGTCGGTGATGACGAGAGTATTTTCCACAAGCACGGTCAACTGTCGCATTACTTCAGTAACCCCGACGGCTTTGGTGTTGATGAGTATTCAATGCCCGAGAATGCTTCCATCGTGCAGCTGAATATGCTGTCTCGTCATGGTTCGAGATATCCCACCAAGGGATCAGGTGTTGAGGACCTGGCTGCGAAGATCAAGAACTACACCACCGGCGTTCTTGGGGATGTCACCTTCACCGGTGATCTCAGCTTCCTCAACAAATGGGATTACAAACTTGGCCAGGAGATCCTCGTCCCCGTAGGCAAGGCGGAGCTTTTCGAATCCGGCACCCTGCATCAGTACAACTACGGTCACCTCTATCCCAACGATGGCAAGATCATTGCTCGTTCCACAACCCAACGCCGCATGGTAGAATCTGCAGAATACTTCCTTGCCGGCTTCTTCGGCCTAGGCTGGACCGAAAATGCCACTCTGATCCTCGCCCGAGAGAATTTGACAGGCACCTTCAACAACTCCCTCGCCGGCTACCAAAACTGCCCCAACGCCAACAACTTCCGCAGCATGGGCGGTACCAACGCAACCAAGCAGTGGAACGGCATCTATCTCAAAGACGCCACCGAACGCCTCCATGCCGAAGCTCCGGGTTTCAACTGGACCACGACCGACTCCTATAACGCGCAATCCATGTGCGCCTACGAGACCGTCGCTCTCGGCTACTCGGCCTTCTGCGGCCTCTTCACCTACGACGAGTGGGAGAGCTACGAGTACAGCATCGACCTCTCCTTTGCGGGAAACAACGCCTTCCAGTCCCCCACCGGCCGCGCCGTCGGAATCGGATATGTTGAAGAGATCCTCGCACGCCTGCAACAGCATGTTATCACCGAGCCCGTCGCGCAGATAAATGTCACTCTCGACAACAACGCCGAGACATTCCCCCTCAACCAATCCCTCAACTTCGACTTCTCCCACGACACGAACATCATGGCCATCCTCACCGCTTTCGGCTTCACTCAGTTCGCAGAATTGCTGCCCGCAGACCACATGCCAGCCTCCAGAAACACAAGCTCCCTGCGCGTCTCGCACCTCACGCCCTTCGCTGCGCGTCTCGACATGGAGATCATCAAGACGCCCTCACCGCTCTCCGGCGACCGCTCCCAAGGCGCCGTGTACTCTGCTGGTGAGGAAACGAAGTACATCCACTTCGTCCTTAACCAGCGTACTCTGCCTCTCGGTGTTAGTTTCCCCGAGTGTGGCGAGCGTGACGATGGGTGGTGTGAGTTGGAGACTTTCCTGGAGGTGCAGAAGAGCAGTTTGGAGAAGGCGGACTATGAGTTTGCTTGCTTTGGGGAGTATGAGGCTGTGCCTTACGGGGGCATTACGGATGGTGCGCCGGGTGCGGCTATGACGCTGGAGGGTTAATGGGGTTGTTGTTGTTGCTTGTCTGGCTGGTTGAATGGACGGATGGACTTCCCGTGTATTTTTTGCACTTTTATCTTGCATCGTCAGCATCTTAGTACTCAGACCAAGTATTATGTTATACATAAGACTGTTTTGCATATCAAACTGCTTGCATACTTTGATCACGCATCCCATTCCTTGTGGTCAACCTGATCTGCTGAGGTAGCGACTTCAGACTCACAGGATGGAGAGCGAGAGGCATATTTTCTTTGTTGAAGTGCTTCACTCGCGGCGGCACTCCATGGTTTGGGTGATCCAAATGTCTTGGTAAGCACAATTTCGAAGATGTGGCATTTTTCAATTCCCTTTGTTGCAAATGCCAATTCGCTTTGTGCTGTCTTTTCACGAGCCTTCCAATTCTCGATCAGGATTCATCGAGCAGTTTGCTAAAACGGCAACCACGCAATCAAACAAAGCTTTCAAATCAATATTCACGGACCGAGATTAATCTCAACACATCACATGTCACTCTGAACATCGATTGAAGGGCTGTCGTGTCTCGTGCTGACCATGATGTGTTGCGACGAGATAGAAACCCTAACCCTGCTAACCCCAATGTATCAGAAATGCCACGACACTGGCGATTTACAATGATTTTAGCATGTGAACAGCGGTATTCATTGATGGGCAGTGTTGAAGTGACCGCGGAATGACCCTGATTGTTAACAATAGAAAGTACAACAATGAAAGTGAAGTCAGGATCGTGCCTTCAATTGTTAAGTCAAGTCAAGGCTCCAAAGCCGACGTCACCCACGCGCAACTCCTCCAAACGAGTGAACGTTGACAAGATACCACGAGCTTACACGCAACGCTTCAACCAACGCGACACCAATCACTAGCTCGACTTTCTTTTCTTTTACCCTCCTGTAAACGACACAACCGAATACCTCCGCCCGCGCATTCAATCAACCAAATTCTTCCTCACTCCGTCGCGCTCACCCCGACCGCTTTGCACATTCCTTGCAAAATCCTGAATCCGGGGCTGCTCGCCGTTGCAGAGCAGTGCCGCGCACCACGGCGCCCTCGTCCACGACCAAGAAGCGAAAGCTTGCTCCGTTTGCATCTCTATCCCAGCATTTCGCCGACTCGGCCGCTCCATTCGACACCGCCACCTACGAGGCCCGCCAACGCGAATCCTCGTCACCGCAGAGCAGCGCGTCCAGTCCCGAGGACGGCCGCGCATCACCCTCGACGAGCGCAACCGCAAGATCCGGAGCGTTGCCGCCACACGTGCAGGAAGAGATTGGCAGTGCTGGTGTGGTCCCAGCAGGACAGAGCCCGAGCGGAGCGTTTGCCGAAATCCACATTCATAGCGGGAGCAATACGGACATGTCTGGCAGTGAGAATGGACAGGACATCTCCGTGAAGACGGACAGCGAGGTTCCCGCGGAGAGGTCCGAGATGCAGAGAGCAGCGAGCCCTGCGAAGAGAAGTGCTGGCGAGATGGAGGGAAATGCTGCTCAACAGCCGGATTCGAACGAGGATGTTGCAATGGCTGGAACGGCAAACGACTTGTACGATCAGGATGTTGGCGTAAACACAACTTCGACCTCGCTGCAAGGCACAATGTCAACGAACTCTTCGGCAACGAGCTTCCAATCTGAGGAACAACCACCGCCCTACTCGGCCGAGGATAGCAATAAAGATGAGTGGAAAGTTGCTGGCGGCGAACCGTTGCCGGGCATCGATGAACAAGTGAGCGAGGTGACGCAGCTCTCCTTGAAGCCGCTCGAGCACGGCGACCGAGGAAATGTGATATCTGTGCGATGGCTGCAAAGGGTCAGGGCAAGGACGACAGAAGAGCTGAGCAGCACCAAATTCCCGAAGGCCGCTCGCGAGGGTGAAATCGGACCTGTGGACAACTCCGACATCGTACCCTCAAATGCCTTCGATGAGCCAATCCTGCACGACATCAATGGCCACCCCTACATTCCTCTCAAGCAAGGCCTCACTATGGAGGAGGACTTTATGGTGCTTCCTGATGATGCCTGGGGCAAGATCATCGGGTGGTATGGCATGGCAAAAGGACAAAAGCAGATCACGCGGTATGCTCACAACACTGCACCCGATGACGCTGCCTCGCAAAACGTCGTGTACGAACTCAACCCGCCTGTCTTCCTGATCAGGAAGCTTCCTCAACCTGCTGGGGACGGCGAAAAAGCAGACAAGTCTAGATCCGCAGCCATAGAGCTCGCAAAGAAGCATCAACGTCGCCAAAGGGGTCAAATGAAAGCTGACGACGCCTTGATGGTAGTCTCTTCTCGCCAGGAGAAGGCCAACGACTTCCTCAAGCGTGTGAAAGAGTTTGCGGACATCCCTATCAGCCACAAAGTCAGGGTGTGGCGGGTACTTAATCCGACCAACATCGCGGTCGACACGCCTGACAACACACAGTCTGGTGTTGCGTCGCCGCCTTTGTCACGAGAGACTTCGCCTTCCTCCGTCCCGCTGGAGCGAACGAAACTCGTCGTTGAAGCTGCCGAATGGCAAAAGATGGACGTTGGCAAGGACCTTGAACAACTCGACATGCCTGATCAGACTGCTAATCAAAATTACAACGGCTCGTCAACCATCGAAATCTTCTCTTTGTTTGAAAACCAAACCCTCATTCTAGAAGAGCGGACCGGCGGTCCTGCTGGCGGCGAATATTCCTCTGACCAGAAGAAGAAGCTCCTCGCCAAAGGCAACACCAGCAATTCCAAACCAAGCTCGACCGTGAACTCTCGTCGGACCAGCCCAGCACCTGGCGGTGCGATGACCAGAGGCCGCGAGGCTCGTGGTGGTAAAACCAGAGGGAAAGTTGGTCTGACAAACCTCGGCAACACCTGCTACATGAACTCAGCACTCCAGTGCATTCGAAGTGTAGAGGAACTCGCCATTTACTTCTTGCAAGACAAATACAAGCCCGAGATCAATTCCAACAATCCCTTGGGATCTGGAGGTATCATGGCAAAGAAGTATGCCGAAGTGTTGCAGGGCCTGTATGGCGAGAACGCGAGCTCATCATTCTCGCCCACCAACTTCAAGAGAGCGCTCAGCTCCCAGAACCCCGTGTTCTCCGGATGGGGCCAACAAGACTCTCAGGAGTTCCTCAGCTATCTCGTCGACTCCATTCATGAGGATCTGAACAGAATCCAGAAGAAGCCTTACCTCGAGAACCCCGACTCCGACGACGCGCGAGTTAACGATCCGGAGTACATCAAGGAGCTCGGCGACATCTACAGAGAAAACCACGCCAAGCGCAATGAGTCTGTGTGCATGGACCTCTTCAGCGGTTTTTACAAGAACACGATGGAATGTCCCAGCTGTGACAAGGTCAGCGTCACTTTCGATCCGTTCGCGTCCCTCACCCTTCAGCTTCCCATGGAGAGCACTTTCATGCTCAACCTCACATTCGTGCCGCATGTTGGCAGGCCGGTGAACCACAACCTGGATCTGGAGAAGAACTTGACCATGAAAGATGTGAAGAGGGTCATCGCCTCCAAGCACGACAATGTTGACGCGAGCAAACTCTGGATGGCCGAAATCTACAACCACAAACTGTACAAGTACTTTGACGACTGGACTAGCGTGGCAGAGGCTAACTTTCAACCGAACGACTATATCTTCGTCTTTGAGCTCGCTGAGGTCCCCAGCAACCCACCGCCACGCCCCAAAGGTGGCTATCTAAATTCAGCCCAGAGAAAGGAGATGGACAAGGTTCCCGAGATGAGCTCGGAGGCGGCCGAGAACTTTGTGGTGCCCATTTTCCACCGAAAGAAGAACCGCTTTGGCAGCGGGTGGGATGTCGCAATGCACCCGCAGTACATCACGGTCAAGCGCGAGGAAGCAAGGGACTACGAGGCACTTCTGAAGAACATCCTGCACACTGTTGCGCAGCTGACAAGCCGTCCAATCTTGATGGAGGCGGAGGCGGAGGCCGAGCGCTCAAGCTCGTCAGACACCGAGAGGGCGGAGAGGGAGGGTGACGCTGAAGCACGACTCAGCGACCATTCTGTGTCTTCCGAGGATGGCTACGTGTCTGTCTCCATGAACGGTGACACGCAGACTCCGCAGACTGACGAGGCAGTCGATGCGGCTCAAAGTAAGTCTGACACTGAGGGAGCCAAGGTCCCTGATGGCTTCTTCGATCCCGACTACAACCTCCCGGCAATACTTCGCGATCAGCTGTTCACCCTCAATTACGCCCGAGGAGCCGAGAACAGGTACTGCTTCGGCACCAGTGGCTTTGAGGATAAGAGCGTCCGCAACGTCAAGTCCCGTGTGAAAGCACCGTCTAGACGCCTCTCGTCAAGCTCCAGCACAGCCGGCGAGTCCAGTACCAACGATGCATCGTCTCCCGCTAGTACCGCTGTGGACGAAGAAGAAAGTGACGAGGACGAGGACGAGGAGAAGTCGGCGGAGACGTCCGCAGAAGATCCTCCGGCTCTTGTTCATGACGACAGCGAAACGGCCGAAAGCGAGCTCCCCGAGGACCCGATGCAAAGTGCACCAAATATGCGCGGCAACAAGAAGGAGAACAAATTCAAGGGCAACAAAACTCGGAAGCCCAAGAAGAACCTCTCGAAGAAGAAGGAAAAGAGAGAATTGAAGAAGGCCAAAGCTCGCGAATTTCAACAACAACAGTCACCTCGCTCGACCCTTAGCAACGACGAGCTCGATGACGAGGTCTACTACATCAAGCTCGGCGAGTGCATTGTCCTCGACTGGTACCCTGAGGCCATCGATAGCATCTTCCTTGGAGCTGCCAACGACTCTGCCGATGTCCGTGGCCATTGGTTGTCATCCGACAACGGCCAAGGCCTTCCATTCGTTCACGACCCAGCAACAGAAGCCAAGCGCCAGCGCCGCGAGCTGCGCAAGAAGAACGGCATCACCCTCGAAGACTGCTTCATGGAGACTGGCAAGCGCGAAAAACTCTCTGAAGACAACGCATGGTACTGCAACCACTGCAAGGAACTGCGCCAGGCCACCAAGACCTTGGAGATCTGGACTTGCCCTGACATTGTCGTCGTGCACCTGAAGCGTTTCGGCGGCACGAGAAGTTTCAGAGACAAGATCGATGTCAAGGTCGATTATCCTGTTGAGGGTCTTGATCTGACGTCGAAGATCGGCCAGAAGGAGGACGGCAAAGAGTATTTGTATGATCTCTTTGCTGTGGACAATCACTTTGGTGGCCTGGGTGGCGGCCACTACACTGCCTCTGCGAAGAACTTCTTTGATGGGCAGTGGTATGATTACAATGGTAAGTGATGTGCTGAAACTCCACAAACACTCGACCACATTACTAACTCACTTCATTAGACTCCTCCGTCACCAAAATTAACGGCACGCCTAAAAACTCAGCCGCAGCATACCTGCTCTTCTACCGCCGCCGCTCAGACAAACCCCTCGGCCCGCAGTACCTCCAAGACATCGTCGCCGACTTCCGCAACCCACCCGCGCCACAACAGAACAACAACAGCGCCGATGAAGCTTACGAGTCCGATTCGGGGGAAGGCCATCTCGGCGATCTTTCCTCAACCCTGCGTGGATCGTCGAGCAATTCAGTAGGAGCAGGAGCCGGAGCGACCATGGAAATCAAGGGTCTGAAGGAGGTGTTTCGGGTGGAGGGCGGTGGAAGTGGTTCAGCCGGCCTGCAAGCCGCGCGGAATCTGACGCCGACTTCGAAGAGTCGGGGGACGAGCGAGGATGATGAGGGGCTTGGCATGGAGGACGACACTCCCAGCGGCAACAGACAGTATGGCAACATCGACACCCCGGGCTGGAGCTTCGACGGCCTTGCTTCGTCTCATGACACCGCTGATGACGACGCAGAGATGCTTCTTGAGAACGTAGACGACGACGACGCCGATTCGAACGCAGCCGAGCAAGATTTTGATGACGACCGGGAGGATGAGTTCGGCGACATGCGGAGCCCGACGTCCATGTGGAATTATGAGGATGAAAGCTTCACTCTCGGCGGCGAATACCGGGACGACAACGCCATGTACCCCGACCACGTCCGCCACGTCGAAGACGCTTCCATGACGCACGGCGATGACGATGATCAGCACGACCCTCCTGCTGTTGATATTACTCTGTCGTCGGACGACTCGCATGCGAAGATGGATTAGCTGTCTATGTTTACTTCGGGTCGGTTGATGGTTGAGATGGGTTTGAAATGAAACGAAACGACTTCGCATGATGGGGTTGGTACCATGGGCTTGGTGTGGCTCATGAGGAAAGGGGAGAGATGAGAGGAGAGAGGACGATAGAGACAATTCACAATAATACATAATGGCATAAGCTTTCGCTTCCTTGCTTTCATTTCCTCGCTTCGGCGATCGTCGGTTGAGCTATGCTTGTCACTGCTGGTTCTGTTGTGGCGACTCCGTTTGGACCGAAAAGTGTATGTATCGTCGCTGCTGCCGTCGTGGTATGACCCGAAGCTGACACGGAGTTGCAGTCTACATAGCTGCTGGCTTGAAAAACCACACGCCTCCTACTGAGGCGAGAAGCTAGCTGCTGGGTGCATCACTCGTTGGAGAGCAGTGATTCCAATGCTCCATCGTCAGCACTAAAGACTCCACACAAAATTTTCTCAAACCTTCCGACTGAGAAGAATGATCTCGTTGGTATTGAGCTCAAGGGCACTCCTGTGCCCGTTTACTATCGAATCAACCTGACACTTTGCACAGGGGACGATAACGACAACGATGACGACGACGATGAGGTGAGAACAGAAAAGTCACGGAAAAGGCTGATCGTCTCGCAGCTCGACTCGCTACAGAAGTCACAAAACTACCCTCGCAGGAGATGTTCGAGATAGTGGAGCTCGCCCGTCTTTTTCTGGTTTGCCTTCACTTGCCGTCGTTCTCTTTCTCCGCGCATGATCGGAGCATCCCCTGCTGTTCTCCTTCACTGACCATTGTTCTGTTTCTCCGCAAATGATCAGAGTATCCCCTGTTTGAACAGGCTTCCCCGCTACTAGGCGGGGAGCATACATGGGAAGAGAAGTGTTTCGGCATATGTATATTAGATGAAAATGCGGCAGGTGTCGCAGCAACCGTTGGTCATGGCCGCCGCTCGTCCGTACCACTGAGTCGGAACCTTTGAAGCGAGTCGCAGCACCCTGGTGGCAAACCGTTTCTCCAGGATCGATCGTGAAAAACAAATATGCGGTAACGCATCGTCTCGTTGCAATCGCTGCTGGGCGGCTGGATGGTGTCGATGAACGGACGGGTCGAGACTACTGTCTGGAACGAATTGCTAGTAATGTCCTATCGAACGAGCTCCAGACGACCGTGTCGAATCGCATCGATGTCCGTTAGCCAAACCAGTCCGGAGTAGAGATAGCTTCATCAGGTAGAGGCGACAACAACTTGATGGAAACGGCGGCGCCGAGTTGGAGGCCGTTGGGCGATAAACTGTACGCCGTAGTGTACTCAACAGAGCATAGTCGACGCTGCCGTCTCAGGAGAATTGTAGAGTTTGGAGTGACAGAACTGAAAACACTGGACTGGGGGTCGCCTTCACTAACATGACGAACTAGATGATAGCGTCAGCTGTCAATCTCTTCCAACGGCTGCCAGCCACCTTGTCAACACCCCGGCATCTGTATACCGCCAAGGATATGCCAATGCCGGGCCGAAGTTAGCCGACACCAGGGCCAACGGCTCCGCTCCGCGTCCCTAGTAATTCTTAGTTTACACTTCAATCACTTTCTGGAATAGCAAGGCTCCCCTTGGTAACCAAAATGGCGTATCACGATCGCCGCCGATGCCATCATTCTTCGTGGGGGGCTCGTCTATTTGCTTTTACCCCTTGCAAGGCAATATGCAAGACTGAAGAACGACGTCGGGCACTATGCAACGCTCCTTAGCCAACGGTCCCAAACCGAACAAGCCGTGTTCTCTAGCTTGTGGCATACCTGGTTGCCGTCTCGCACGAGTCTACGGGACCACGAAACTCCGACTTCTTCAGCTCCACACCAGGATTCAGGATTCAGTCTACGGCCTGCACACCCCTGAGGTGTACGTAGACCAGGCGTGGTAGCTTCTCCAGAACATGGCATCCGGTACTTGAGAACTCGATCGCCTACAAGGGCTACATCTTCAATCACTTTCACAACTTTTTCTGGGCCAGTGAGACATCATGAAGCTCTTTTTGGTCCTTTCCAGTCTCCTCTGCTGTCTGGCAGCAGCACAGAATGCCTTGTCGCCCACAAGTCAAGAAGCAGCAGCCAAGGCAGCGGCGGCTGCACAGTTGCTATCTACGATGCCAACCTGTGGTGTATGTGCAATCTGCTTCTACATGTATCCAATGGACGAAACTGACGAAAATGCCGCAGCTTACCTGCCTTATGACCGCCGTAGCGGAGTCTCCGTGTTCGCCTACCGACCTTGCATGCTCTTGCTCCAACATGACGCTCCAAGGGCAGGTCCAGCTCTGCGTAGCGGGGAGCTGCTCTCTCCGAGACACACTTAGTACGCAGTCCACAAACCAACATATAAGCGGATGAGGGAACTGACAATTGGCAGCCACGAAGAACACATCAACAACCCTATGCTATCCAGACAAACCTGTCCGCGATGCAACGACTCCGATCATATATATCGCCATGTTCGGCCTTGCGGTCGCCGTCGTTTCCATCATCATGCGGATGAGTGCTCGATTTTTCATCGCAGGAGGGTTCATCACCAACATCGGGTCGGACGACATATTTATCCTGATTGCACTTGTCCTGATCTGCGGCATCAGCGCCTGCGCCTTCAAACGTAAGCACGATCAGAGTCTTTGAATGGCAAAATCATGGCTGACATCCCAACAGTTTCAGACAACGGCCTTGGAAAAGACATCTGGACTGTCCCGCACAGCTCAATCACGACACTTCTACACGTTCGTATAGCACTGTCGCGCAAGATTCTGACACCGACTAACGATACACTCGCAGATCTACTACGTCAATGAGATCCTCTACATCATCACCCTGCCTCTGATCAAGATTTCGATCATCTGTACATACCTCCGCATCTTCCCAGAGGTGTCGTTCCGATGGATCGCGTTTGCTGCGATCGGCCTGAACGTCGCCTACGTTATCGCGTTCCTCATCGTCACAATCTTGCAGTGCCAGCCGATCTCGATGGCCTGGAACAGATGGGACAAGGAGCACAAGGGCACTTGCATGAATCTCAATGCACAGGTCATGGCCGCCGCGGCAATGTAAGTTTTTGACTGAACATAACAGCATGGGTTTCGTGCTGACTATCTCTCTTCACAGCAACATCGTCTTGGATGTCATCGTCGTAGCCATACCGATGCCTTACCTGTGGCGTCTGCAAATGAGCACCCGCAAGAAGGTCATGATCATGCTCATGTTCAGCGGCGGCCTCTTCGTGGTCGTCGTGTCGATCATGAGACTGCAGTTCTTGATCACTTTCGCTCACTCAGTCAACCTCACATGTATGGCACCCACCCCGATCTCCATCCATTGTTTTTAAACAGTTTACTGACATCACGCAGGGGACTACCGCGAAATCGGCAACTGGTCGATCGTCGAAATGGACGCCAGCGTTCTCTGCGCCTGCCTACCTGGCATCCGACAGCTGCAGAAGTGCCTGTGGCCGAAACTGATCGCTACGACGACTAATCGATCAAACACCCGCTCAACGAAATCTGAACCCTACAGCCGATCGGAGAGTTCGAACGGCATTCTGGAAGACCAGAAGGTTAGGGCAAAGGTCCACAACAACTTCATCCCGCTGGACGATATCGACTGGGAGAGCAGGGAGGACAGCTCGCATGGCGACACGAAGATGCCTCATGGCTCGACGTCAGAGTTGGTCAAGAACTGATCTTTCTACTACTGCGGCACCGCAGTCGGCTTGTTTTGGGATTTGGGTCAAGGGCTGCTTTTTGTTCATAAGATCACAGTTGATCGAAACTACTACAATAAAAGTTGTCTTACACCAACCAGGCTTTTGGACGGCCAATGCTCGCATCGAAGGACTTAGCGATTCTCTCGAGGGGTCGATGAAAAACTGTTCTGGCTGCCGCCGCGTAGACATGCGAATAATGCGAGGATGACCAATTGCAGAGACCCCAGGTTCATGGTTGTTCAAGCGTTGAACCCTCCACTTTCTTGCATTCGGCTAAGGGATTCTGGCATGGGTATACTTTTGCGACACCTCTTTGACAGGTTACCCAGGTTCATGGTTCTTCAGACTTCGGATCCTCCACTTTCATGCATTCGACGAACGGATACCGGCATGGGTATACTTGCGCAACACATCTTTGATCGCGGCGACGGAGAACGGTCCGGGCTCGGTAATCGCCGACTGGGACCGTTGTTGTCTGATTCAGACTCCATTTCCACGAGGATATGCCGGCAACTTTCTACATTTGCCGTCCCACACCTACCCTTGCCGTGTTCATTCCAACCCCACACAATCCCATCGACTACATCCATCGTTCGTCTGGCCAAGCGAACGTCAGGGTTCATTATTCAAAGGCAAAATGAAGCTTTATGCCGACTGAAGCCTTTTCCTTGCCGATCCTCTTCTGAAGAGTCAACCACCCTGTCTCTGTGGTCTCTAGTATACCGTTTTACTCCTTGCCAGGTGGCGACATCTCAACTGCTGCAAAAACGCAACGAGCGCTCGACCGATCCGGCTTTTACCCGGTTCGATGGCTCGATGACAGTGCGCGGAGATATCTCCAAAAGACAAGGGCGGCGTTTTCGGCATCCAATACGCAGTGTTTTGGCACGTGTAGAGCCATTTCTCAGCACTGATCGTGCGGATACCATCAAGAAAAATTCCACCTCGCTTGTTCGACGACAAGTGCGTAGGGTTGACAGGCCATCCAGGGGCTTGTCATCGATGAAGCTATCCCAAATATAACGATTTGCCACGTCAGGCAGATCGAGATATACTACTATAGTACGCCTGTCTACCGTCGACATCCCAGATCTTTCGTGTGCCTTTCTTACCTGGCTAGTCAGGTCTCCTTCATCCTTTCGTTCACCACCCACGCTCGTTAACAGCAACACCGCCAAGATGTTGGTCAAGGCATTCTCTACCCTCGGACTGTTCGCCTTGAGCACTCAGGCTCACATCCATCCTCATGCTCGTCGTGCAGCCGCCGCGGAAACGGACTACGACTATGTGGTCGTCGGCTCGGGTGCAGGCGGAGGACCGCTGGCCTCCCGTCTGGCCATGGCTGGCTTCAAAGTCCTCCTGATGGAAGCCGGAGACGACCAAGGCGAGAGCGACACATACCGCGTCCCAGCGTGGCAACTCAACGCCCAAACGGACCCGAAGATGGCCTGGGACTTCTACGTCCAACACTACGCCGACTGGGACCGCCAGGCGCAGGACACGAAGATCACATGGCGACAGACCAACGGAGAGTTGTACACCGGCCAAAACCCTCCTGACGGCGCAGAGCCGCTGGGCACCTTGTACCCTCGCTCTGGAACTCTGGGTGGCTGCGGCTCGCACAACGCCATGGTCATGACCTACCCCTTCGAGAGCGATTGGGAGTACATCCAGAGCATCACTGGGGACGACTCGTGGTCTCCATCCAACATGCGGACGTACTTCGAAAAGCTCGAGCGCAACGAATATATCCCGAACAGCATTGTTGGACACGGCTTTGACGGCTGGCTGCAAACTTCCTTGACCCCTGTGACACTGATCGTCGAGGACCTGAAGCTTGCGTCTCTCGTTCTCGGTGCGGCTGCGGCTATGGGCCAGGTGAGATCGATAACTTTCACGTTGAGCAGGACCATATCAACTGACACTGAATTTAGGGACTTCTGACAAGTCTGGTCAACACAGTGACTGGCCTCGGACACATCTTGCTGGGCGACCTCAACAAGCCTGGCCGTGATCGTGACATGACGGAGAACCTGTGGCAGGTCCCCTTGTCTGTCAACGGCAAAGACTCTACTCGCAGCGGACCCAGGGACTTCATCATTGACACGGTATGTGGCTGCAAATGGAGATATGGCGCTCATGTGTCGTCTTCATCGATGGACATATGTCTAGTTCAAACGCTGATCTTTTTGTTCCGTAGGCCAACGCAGTCAACAAAGACGGCTCCCGCAAGTACCACCTCGACGTGCAGATGCTCTCGCTTGCCACCAAGATCCGCTTCGACAACAGCAGCATTCCCAAGGCGATCGGCGTCGAATATCTCAAGGGTCAAAGCCTCTACGCCGCCGACCCGCGTGCCACCGGCTCTCAGAGCGGCACTCCTGGCTACGTCGCTGCCTCCAAAGAAGTCATCATCTCCGCCGGCGCCTTCAACACTCCCCAGCTTCTCAAGCTCAGTGGAATCGGTCCCAAGTCCGAGCTCGAGAGCTTTGACATCCCTGTCGTCGTCGACCTTCCCGGTGTAGGCACCAACCTCCAGGACCGCTACGAAATCGGTGTTGCAGGCGAAGCTCCCTCCGACTTCGCCGTCCTCAAGGGCTGCACCTTCGGCTACTCGTACCCCGATCCGTGTCTGGACGCTTGGAAAGACAACGACCTACCCGCGTTCAAGGGTGTGTACGCCACCAGCGGCATCGCAGTCGTCGTGTCAAAGAAGACCAGCGCCGCAGCCGCAGACGAGGACCCAGACATCCTGATGCTCGGCGTGCCCGGCAACTTCCGCGGCTACCAGCCCGGCTACGCCTACGATTCGATCAAGACCCACAACTACTGGACCTGGCAGACGCTGAAGGTGCACTCGCACAACAACGCCGGAACCGTCCGTCTGCGCTCGTCCGACCCCCGCGACACCCCCTCCATCATCTTCAACTCGTTTGACACCGGCAACACCGAGGGCGGCGGCGACCAAAAGGACTTGCAGGCGGCGTACGAGGGCGTGCAGTTTGCGCGTGAGATGTTCAAGAAGATGCCCGACCTCGACGGCAAGTTCGTGGAGGTCTGGCCCGGTGCCAGCAACGTCTCGACTGAGGCTGAGGTCAAGCAGTTCATCAAGGATGAGGCTTGGGGTCACCACGCTTCCTGCACGGCGCCGATTGGTGCTGACGATGATGAGAACGCTGTTCTGGACACCAACTTCAAGGTCCGTGGCGTGAAGG
Source organism: Cladosporium phlei (assembly GCA_003614995.1). Lineage (NCBI taxonomy): Eukaryota > Fungi > Ascomycota > Dothideomycetes > Cladosporiales > Cladosporiaceae > Cladosporium > Cladosporium phlei. The sequence continues at coordinate 19,745 of QZFA01000211.1, read as the reverse complement.
GCTTGAGGGTTGTCGATGCTTCTTCGTTCCCGAAGATTCCTGGTGCGTTCATTGCGCTGCCGACTTACATTATTTCGGAGAAGGCGGCGGATGTTATCATCAAGGGCTTGTAAGCTCACGGTGTCTGTGTTCAGCATCTATCGAGGTCATGTTCCTTGGGGATACGACTCCTCGGCCGGTGTCGATTTGCATTAATTGAACAATAATAAGTGGAAGTGGCGAGTTGTTGGTACACATATAATCAGCAGTAACAGAGAGAATAGTAATGAGTGGAAGCCTTCAACCCAACAACGACAATGGGATCTCGCGCAAATCAAGTCCCCAATCATCATCGACACATTCTGGGACTTCTGATCACGGAACTTCGGACGAGCCGGTAGCATTCAGGCAGATTTTCCTCGGGATTGACACTCAATCCATTTTGGCGGGCCAGCTGTATGTCTGATGATGAAGCACAAGCAACGAGAAGTCTTTTCGATTTCGTTTCAGGAAACGGTGGCTAAGGTAATGACAGGACACACAGTGCAAGCGAGTGCACCCACTTGCAAAGTGAAGGAAAGCACAGCGACAAAAACGTCCTCTCGGGACAACACACGCCTAGACCTTGATCTCAAGCGCCTGGTAAGCCTCGGAAATCGAACCCTTGGCACCTTGGTCGAAACCCTCCAACAACTGCTCGTCCGACAGCCCCACGAGAGACAGCTTCTTCCCGTCAGCAGTCTCAAACACATCCGGCCTCTGGTAGCCGTTGCACCCCTTCGCCTCTTCTCCGGCGCAACCCAAGTCGGAACCGGTGTCGCGCTTCTTCGACCTGAACCCGTACCCGGCGCCCGTGTACCCGCCGTTGGTCAGATACTTGAAGGTCACGTCGGTGTTGGCCTCGGTGGTCTTCAAGTTTCTGCAACTCCCGCCTTCATACCCGCGGTATTCGAGGAACCAATCGCGAGGGATGGCGGCGAAGCTGATCGAGGGGAAAGTGCCCGAGGGGACGCCGCAGCATTGCTGGGAACTGGGTCAGCAAGTATTCGAGGTCATGGATGGAGATACGGAATGGCTGTGTACGTCGGGGTTGTAGTTGTTGCAGACTGCTGCTGCGCCCTTGTCCTGGCAAGCTTTGCTCGACACCCAGAGTCGAATGTCGACGGCCGAGACTGCGGCCACGAGGCTGACGATTATGCAGCAAGTCTTCATGGTTGGAAAGGTGAAGGTTTCTGTTGATGTGTTGGAGAGTGTTTGGTGTTGTGGAGGTGTGGGCAGACAGATGCTGAGGGTTTGGAGGTCATCTAGGACGGTATCAACGGCCGTTCTTATAGCCACAGTCGAAGGCCAGGAGGCTGGATCAATCTTGCATCTCTCGATGTAACCATAACCTCACACCCACAGATCGTGGCCTGATCTGCTGTTGCCTGATGCATTCGAGCAACATGATACGAAAGCTGACAGGTGTTGCACACGATCCTGGCCTGATTAATTTCGTGGTAAAGCTGAATCTGCAGCGGTGTACCTCGTTGTCAACCTTGATCTACACTGATGCAGCAGTTATGCACAACGGTGCCAGATCTCACCCAGGAGAAGATACGATGATGTTTAGCCTGGCTCGCAGGCAGTATGATGCCGTTGACATTACCTTGCATAAGGGATCGAACCGGCGCGACAGAAATTATTGGCACTCCGAACGAGGGCGACGAGTCCTATGTTCCGTCTTAAATTGAAGTGATAGATAATTTACAGCCAAATATTCATCGAGACCGGGCAGATCGCAACTGAAGTGTGGTGTCTCCGCAGAAAGCATGCCCATGGAACAAAATCGAAGGTTCAGCCGCAGTTGTAGTGGTGCGGAGATGGCAGGTTCGACGGTTCAGCACTGTTGATTGTGTGTTAAGGAGAATGGTTTGTTTGAGATTTTCCTCTAGGAGACCTAATTCATTTGTTGATGATCGCAGGTGCGCAAGAACTTCCGCCTAGGGAGAGAAGAACGAATGATGTCGAGCTTGAACGTACCAGAAAGTTCCTGCGTTACCTGCCATGCACAAAACCATGCTCTCGAGCCAACCAAAGTTTTCACAACCATTCACTGGAGAGAGAAGCGCTGTGCGTTCTTGGTGTCACTGCTCGGAGCTTACAATCATTCTACAAAGTACTGGGCCAGCTGCCTGAGCGCTAAGACGCGGATCTGCGCGGCTTTTTCCTTTAATCTAGCGAATTCTAAGCGTTAAGCCTATCATGCCTGCGTTCGACTAAGCACACTGTCTATACTAAAAGTTACCTAGCTTGTACTGAGAGCTACGTCTACGTTCTCCAGAATCTGCGATAAAGTCGACTTAAATTCCCCACATCGTGCACAAGCCAGTGGCCCAGTACTTTGTAAAAGGGTTATACCGTCACAGCTGCCGCAGTCTGGTGTTTACGCCGTGTTTGAGTCTGACAAGCCAAGCTAACTCCGGTACACCACCTTCTCGATATTGCCAATCGTAGAGTTACAGTTGCACACCGAAATGGTATGATCGTCGAGTCGCTCACCGCACTCGCCACAACAGAATCATTCACTGGAGCTTGCAACAATCCATTCCAGCTCGCCTGAACATCCCCGAATACGGGAGACGACTGGATCATGGGACCTTCTGCTCCATCTGCGAAGAGAACGGTTGATCCAACTCAGCAACCGACTGAAGTCAATCTCTAGAAAGAATGATCCCCGTTTAAGTAAGTCGGTGAGCTCCAACAGCTGAGGTGTGCAATAGTCTAATAAAGAAGAGAGTAACGTCGGACTACCGCGGTCCATCGAGCCGCGTCTGTGCCACTTCATTCGTTCCACAAGAATGTTTCGAGTAGCACTCAAACGTTGAGCTGAGCCTGAGGCCGACCGGTCGGACATGTCAAACGATGCATTCCACTTGGCGTCTATGCTGACCGAATGATGGGTTTCGTCGTATTCTCAAGCGAGGAACGCTTAGATGCAGCATGAAGGAGGAACAACTCAGCCGTTGAATCACTCAATTTGTTGACCGGCCACGCTGGTGCGGCTGAGATGAATTGAGATCAATGTGTCAGTTTCATTTACAATCGTCGCCTAGCTGTTCGATCGCAGCGTGTGTTCGTGGATAATCCGAGCTGAGGCCTATGATGCAGTCTTGTCACAATCACACCAATCTTGGGTTATGAAGCCTGTTGACCAACAGTGTGCAAGACGACACCGGCCGAAGGATCGAAGGATTCCGAGCTGATGACGTGAAACAAATGAACCTCTTCCAGCGTCTCTGAGGATACATCGTCGCCATGCTAGTCGATACTCGCCATACTCGCCATGCGTTGATGAACGTACGTTGTAGGCGCCATTTGAGGGCTGTGTAATCGCGCTCGGTGTGGACCTCACATTCATCTCTTCCGTGGTCCGGAGGGTGTTGGTCTTGCGAGTTCAAGGCCAGTGTTGCTGTGAGAGGTTTGCAGTATCGTTTATCGTCCACCTATCTCGATATACCAACCCCCACATGCTATCCATCAATTGTTTCGTCAATTGACGAGGAAAGAGTATAGTCCATCGTACTATTGGGAGTATCCAGTATCGTCTCAACGGTCAAGTTTCCATTGAGCGAACGGATTATCATAGTCGGCGGAGCCTGGGATCGTTATGAGAACAAGCGATTTATTTGTTGCGGGCCTTGAAGGCGGTCTCGGTTCGGAACGGTCGATGGAGCACACCGCTGTTCTTCTCAAGGTGGACCCAGAGATCTGATCAGGTTGCTCCTCGCCCGAAGATCGTGCAGACTCCGCTTTAGATGCAATGTAATTCTTATCTTTACTCTTTTGGAAGACCTCGCTGTCGTCGCTTTAATGGTTCTCCGGCGCTCCGCTTCTCGAGCTCCGTATCTTTGTCTGTCTTTAGAAGCTTTTCTTTTTCATATTGTACTCATCCGAGATGGTCTTCAATTCATGTGGAGATCGCTGCAGATTTCATTTCTCATGACTGCGGCATCTTGTGACCTTGTCCGATGGCGGCACGTAAAGTGAATTGAAGTGGGGCCGCTAGACCGAATCGGTCAGTTGCTGCCTATAAGAGTAGTAATGCGGAGTTTATCTGACCACTCACAGCAGCGCAATCTACGCGGCGCCCGCTGGTACGTGCTCGCATAGATCAACTCTTCCTACCGTCAACACAAACGCAAACCGCACACTCATTTCGCAAACGAAATCCCATCGCTTGAGAAACCTCGCAGCCTTTTCTACGCATACGCCCCCGACTCTCCCCAAATCCTCGCGCATACATACGACGGTCACCCAAACATGCTGCTCTTCGCGATAGCGACCGCTTTATGTGGCCTTGCTATTCTCCACGAGACCGCTGCCCAGCAGTTCTCGGACAGGCCACAACCCGTCCACTATCCTGGCATCAGTGATGGATGTCTCGACGTGTTGAACCTCATTTCTTGTCCCGGCTTCCTTATCGGCATCGTTATCGAGTGTGTATCCTCCCCCATCTGCAGCCGATCTAAAACCACATCTAACAACCCATCTCCTAAGATCGAACCCGCGCTTGACAGACGACCAGCTCTCTGCCCTTTGCACATCAGAATGCGAGTCAAGCCTGCTCAGCGCCCGGAGCAATGTTGCTCAAAGCTGCACTGGCCCGAACGACATGATTCCACTCTTCGATGACACCCTAGAACCCGGTGAGTGATTGCCCGCTGTATCGAAACCAGACCATGGCTTATTAACAGCGACACAGTCACCTACGTGGTCGACAACTTCCTTTACACCTATGCTTTATCGTGCAGCAAAGGCCCGTAATTATGCTCTCTCCTGCTCAATGTCATGTTGACTAACAAATAACTCGTAGTGAAACCGGAGAGTTTTGCGACAGCCGCACTTGGGAATGGGGTGACTATAACGAGACACTGGCTCTCGAACATGCTTGCTCGGACTGCATGCTAGGTCTCAGACAGATCCAACTCAACTCGTCACTCGGCTACGATGAGGATACGGCGTCCGACTTTAGCTCGCTGACTTCCAGTTGTGGAGCCTCGGGGTTTTCGTAAGGACTTCTCCACCAAGCCAATCACGTATGTGGCATGCTAACATATTGTTTGGTCAAGATTCACGATCCCTAGTTCATACCCATACCCATCTCAGACGACCACCACAAGCACCAGTAGTTCAGCCGCCAGACCCCAAGTCTGTTCAGGCCACTACCAAGTCGCCACCGGAGAAAGTTGCTACACGGTTTCCCATTCGCAAGGTGTTGCAACTTTTGCGCTGCTTGACATCAACGTCCTCGACATTCTCTGCCGGGAGCCTCTCGAAGTCGGCAAGAGCCTCTGCCTGCCGCCGCCTTGTGCGACGTACGAAATCAAAGAGGGCGACAGCTGCGAGAACGTCCTCCGCGCGAACACGAACGTCACATGGGCCCAACTCTCGGCGTGGAACCCGAACTTCAACTCAGACTGCTCGAACATCAGATGGTACACAGGTTTCGATATCTGTCTCAGGTATGTGACCTCCTATGCATTGACGCCCTGATCTCGTCCAGAACTGACCAGGTCATGTCTCTAGCTCACCCTCTGGTGAAATTGAAGACCCAGCACTTTACTGGTCTACTAGGTCTACTGCTGTGTCCGCTGCGGCGATGCCGACGAATGCACCTCACAAGAGCCCGACGATTGCGTCAGCAAACGCCACTGAGAGTGGTCGTGGAGATACTCATGCCAGTGGTGTTGCTGCTTCTGGGGCGACTGCTGGATCGTATGCCACTTTCACGGCGCTTGGGGGCCTTGTGGTGTTACTTTACGTTCTTGCATGGTGATTGAGTGCGAGCATCTGGGACCTAGATGGATGACAGTATTACCTGAGAGATTGGGCACAGAAAATACAGACGTCGGGTTTGCAGGTGGAAACCTACAGCTAGATTACGCACTTTGTCTGTGAAAGCATGAGTTCTGAGACACCTGAAGAGTTGAAGATGAACCGATGTTAGTCACTACACAGGCTCATTTCCCACACATGATCCAATCCCTCGTTTCAACATCATTGCTTAATCCATGACCTGATCATATTTTTGCATCTCGAAGAGAGCGCCCCTGGCAGTGCATGCCAGATCCATGCAAAATCCCCGGAAGGGTTGTACTCTGCCTCAACGAGCCAGCTTCGGAGGACGTGTATACCACATCCACGCATTGCTCTGATCGCACAGAGTGAGATAGCGATCCACCACAACCCCGCATGGCACCACCTTACACCATCCAACATCTTCCTCCGTACAGCCCTCGATCTCAGGCCAGATGGCAGCCAAGCGCTGGTCTTCGAGTTGCTCTTCGCTGAGTTCCTCCACGAAATCGTCGTAAGGGTCTCCCTCGTCTGGCTCCTCCTCCTCCTCGGGAATCCAAGACCTGTCGATGAGATTGAGGTGTGGTTCGTTCAAGTCATCGGACTTGTTGTCGTCAAGGACAGAGCGGAGAAACGCCTCGTCGACACAGATGCAGTAATTGTAGCGCGCCATGCAATTCTCCGGGGGAGGGACTCTCGCGTTTGGCTGCTCGGCAGCTGCCTCGGGGCCGTTGACCCATGCGTTGAAGATTCGGCGGACGTCGCTTTTGGTTGCGTTTTCGAGGCGCTCTCGATCTTCGACAAAGGTCCAGACATGCTGCCGGAACATCTCATCGGTTGCGGCGTGGTTGTCAAGCGCCCATCGAGACTCGGATTCCAATTTGTCCGTGAACGCCAGCCCCTCGCTGTCTGAGGTGTAGGTGCAGCGATACACGACCCAGCCCCAGAGGTCGTGGCCTTGTTGTTTGAGCTTGGCGTCTAATTCGGCGAGGATGCCGTTGCTCATGGTTGCTGAAGTATGACTGTGAAAATTCTACCTGTTATGGCTTGTTGTAGTCGTGTGCTTGTCAAGCAGCGGAAGGTAGAGAACTGAGGGCTCTCGGTGGATTTGGTCGAGGGATTTGTTCCTGCTGTTTGTCGTCGTTCGAAGCCGGTGGGTAATTCGGCGGGCAATTGTTGAATGGTGCAAATGAGGGCGTATTGTAGGTGAGGGCTTTTCGAGTAGCAAGGGAAGTGATTTCTTTGAGTTGATGCTGTAGAGAGGTTTGTTCTCTCTTCTGTTCTTGTTAGCTGTTGTTTGTTGTTCAAGTTGAAAGCTGTGTCTTCTGTAGCGTTAGCGCACCCCACTGCCGGCCCATAGCGTGAAAAGATGGCGCTAAGCCTATAAGAGTTCTGGGAGTGAAGTGAAAGAGTGTTGCGTACCATAATTCGAGGGGGACATCAAAGTGAGGGTTAGACAACTAGGCTCATACCAAGATGCAGAAGGAAAAAGGCATTAGTGCCAAATTGCCTGACGTCGAAGTATCATGCAGCAAGGCACGGCCATGCTAAGCCACGGCTCATACACATACAGCCCACAATCATTCCTCATGTCCTTCCGCCCCCCTCGTCCCCCACGGACTCCGCGCAATACTCCCCGCCTTGAACTTGATCAGCAGGCCAACCATCATGGGCCCAATAATAGTGTTCAACAGAATCGCCCAGACGGCAATGTACAGTCCCATATCGGTGACGTAAGAAGTCGAATTGTACCCGATCTGGACGATGAGCAGTCCGATTTCGCCGCGCGCGACCATCGCGCCGCCCAAAAGCGCTGCCGAGGATAGACTGCCGGTTATTGCGGACGAGGTGCTTTGGGTTTTACGGTCGCTGGTGAGGAGGCTCCATAGGGGCATCCAGATACCTACGATTAGCTGTTCGATGAGGAGTCAGTGAAAGTACCATTGGAGACGGGGATCAAAACGCAAACCTTGGCGAACAACATCAGAAGACTGTACACAACACCTTTCCACACCGTCTCACCAGTCCAAAGCTCCAGAAACGGAATCGCGAACCCGATACTGGCAAAAAACAGCGGCTCCATGAGGTACCGCTGCACATCCGCGCAGTACAGCTGGAACGTGTGCACAAACGTCGGGCTCTTGTCCTCATTCTGCTCGCCCTCTTCGCGCGTGAGAACCACAAAGGGTCCCTCCGGGTGCTTGCTCGGGAGATACGTCAAGAACGAACCGGCAAGGAAGGCGCCAAAGAGAACGCTCGTGCCCGAGAATGCGGCGATCGAGATGAAGGCCGACAACACCAGCACCATCATGCCGATGTTGGAGATGTGGTCGTAGCGCGCGAAGCGGTATTCGATGTAGCGGCGGAAGAAGGGCGCCAGGATGTACTTCGTGAGCACCGGTGTCAGGGCGGCCATTAGGAGGGAGGCGAGGATTGGACGGCCGATCAGCCAGCCGAGATTGACGTTGAAGGAGGTCTCGAGAACGCCCAGCTCGCCGATGACACTGGACATGACCAGTCCGGACACGTCGTCAATGACAGCGGCGCTGACTAGGACGGTTCCGACGCGGGTTTGGGACAGGTTGATGGACTTTGAGGCTCCGCCGATGACAGCGAAGGTGGTCCCCAGACTTGTTGTCGACAAGGCCGCGCCGATGATGAAGGTCTCCACGGCGCCGAAGCCAAAGCCGAGATGGAGGAGCAGGTACGAGAGGCCAATGGGGAAGACGACTCCGGTGGTGACGGCGAGCATGCTGAGGGAGAAGTTCTGCTTCAGGAGATCCATGCGTGTGGTCAGGCCGCCTTCGAAGATGATGAGGATGAGGCCCACATAGCCGATGGCGAGGAAAGTCTCCTGCCAGTTGTGCTCCAGGATATTGGCGAGTGGTGCGCCATAGATGATCCCGACGGCGATGGGGCCGATGATTCCGGCGCGGATGATGACCGTGGACACGCTCTCTGCTAGAGATAGGAAGGTGAAGAAGGAGATCAAGATCAGGATCCCGACGACTGCAGGCAGAAGGAGTGAGAATGGATTTGGTGACTGCTGGGAATTTTGATGCTAATGCTAGCATCCGCCAGCGACTCACTAGAAGGCTCTTCGTATTGAAGGAATTGACCGGCCATGATTGGGGATAATCAGGGTGTATAGATAATAGATTTAGGGAATATGAAGGGGAAGAGATGGTAACGGCAAGCCGCAAAACAAGCCCTGACAAGGCCGAACGTAGTACTTCACTTGCAGTCTTGCAGTCTTGAGGAATTGATCTTGAATCGCCAAGACTCCCATGTTTGTGCACGACGATGTCTTGTGTTTTCGCTTTCGGAGTGGAGAAGAGTGATGATGGGTAGGGCGGCTCGACTTAGCTTATCGCGGTGACATTCGCCGAGTCTTGGCAGATATGCATTGTCTCCTGTTACCCACGAAGAATTAGGCCGAACGAGTGACTTGTTTTGCAGGGCGTGTGATTTGACTGGGAGAGTTGTACATGTACATGTCTGTTTGCTTGGTGGTGGCGAGCCTGGAAGTGGCAAGCTCTGAACCGACTGCACGGAAGTCGGAAGTCGGCGTTTCAGACGCGAACTTTCTCTAACCGCGTCGCCTGCTTCCTCCATTCCCCGACCTCATTCACGACATCCAAAAGAAGCTCAATAGATCAGCATCCGTCTCGTTGGCTTTGGTGGGTCTCGACCGTAGCGATGTATTCCGTCGGCTTAAATCTTCACGACGACAGCTACATCGGTCCAACGATGCCAAGCAGGCACGGGAAACCCGAATACCAAGATCTCGTCTGGGCACGCCAAGGTGGTCGAGAACGATACAATACCGCCAGAAAGCGCCCGTCTTCTTCGATCTGTCCTCTATCATCCACATCTTTCGTGACCCTCACAGTTACGGTATCAGCATAGATGACGTCCACCAGCCCAACCGAGACAATCGCCATGTCTGGCTCCGGCAACAAGCCATTGACCAAACCAGCACACGCTCTAACCTACCAAGCCGTCATCGCCGAGATCCAGGCTGATAACGATGCTGGACTCACCCAGGCCGGCGCCAAAGAGCGACTCCAGGTCTACGGACCCAACGATCTTGGAGACGGCGCTGGCGTTCAGCCTGCTAAGATCCTTCTTCGTCAAATTGCCAATGCAATGACTCTAGTAACGTCCACCATTTCCCCATTTGTGCGGTGAGACCGCTGATCCACTGGCTGTCAGGTGCTCATCATGGCTATGGCCGTGAGTTTCGGAATTGGATCTTGGATTGAGGGCGGTGTCGTTGCTGCCGTCATCGTCCTCAATATTGTCGTTGGCTTTTGGTGAGTATTGTGTCGAGAGCTGTGTTCCAGGTGATGTCGCTAATCGATGTCTCTCTCGTCAGGCAAGAGTTCAATGCAGAGAAGACGATGGACTCGCTGAAGAGTCTTAGCTCGCCTACGGCTTCTGTTGTCCGCAACAGCGAAAACATTACTGTCGCCACCATGGAGATCGTTCCCGGTGATATGGTGGAGCTCAAGACTGGAGATACTGTTCCTGCCGACTTGAGGTTTGTCTTCATGTTTTTGGAACCTCGCAACTTCAAAACTAACAAGTGATAGGCTCACTGAGGCTGTCAACTTCGAGACCGATGAAGCTTTACTCACTGGCGAATCTCTTCCTGTGCGCAAAGACCCGATCCTGGTCCTTGCCGATGATACCGGCCCAGGCGATCGTCTGAACGTCGCCTACAGCTCCTCTACAGTCACCAAAGGTCGAGCTCGTGGTATTGTCTTCGCTACTGGACTGAGCACAGAGATCGGAACTATCGCTGCTGCTCTCCGAGCAACTGGCTCCAAAGTACGCCAACACCTCATGTTCTCCCTGTGCTGTGCGACTTACTAACACAATACAGGTCCGTCCTGTCAAACGCAACGACCAAGGAAAAGCCGGCCCTCACAGATACGCTCAAGCCTGGAGCCTTACGACTACGGACGCCATTGGACGATTCCTGGGTATCAACGTCGGCACGCCTCTGCAGAAGAAACTCTCTCGCCTTGCAGTCCTTCTCTTCTTCGTGGCAGTGGTATGCGCGATCATCGTGCTGGCCGCCAACGGTTTCTCCAGCGAGCAAGAGGTCATCATCTACGCCGTGGCAACTGGCTTAAGTATGATCCCGGCCTCGCTGATTGTTGTCCTTACGATTACTATGGCTGCGGGAACGAAGCGGATGGTCGAGCGAAATGTTGTTGTTCGCAACTTGAAGTCTCTCGAGGCGTTGGGAGCCGTGACAGACATCTGCTCTGACAAGACTGGTATGTGCTTTTTCCATTTGTTCCACGATCGCGACTAACTTCTTGGACAGGCACTCTCACTCAAGGCAAGATGATCACCAAACGGGCATACGTCCCCGCCTGTGGAACTTTCTCGGTCGAAGGCGCAAACGAGCCCTTCAACCCGACGGATGGCCACGTCACGCAGAGCAGCGCACACTCCGATACCATCGACAGCGAGAAAAGCAACGCAGCAATGGACATGACTTCCGCCAAGTCTGACTTGAATCTCGGCGCTTTCCTCGATGTCGCAGCTCTGGCGAACATCTCTACGGTCTGGCAGGGCAAGGACGATGGTGCATGGCATGCGAGAGGTGATCCCACCGAAATCGCCATCAACGTCTTTGCCGCTCGTTTCGGATGGTCCAGGTCGCGGCTCATCGAGGGAGAACAACCTACCTGGAAGACTCTGGTAGAGTTCCCGTTCGATTCCGACGTCAAGAAAATGAGCGTCATTCTGGAGAACACTGACACGGAGGAACTTCAAGTGTTCACCAAAGGTGCAGTTGAACGTGTCCTGCAGAGCTGCTCCAGCTTCTACGCTACTTCAGACTCCAACGACGAGACTCAGATGACTGATGACCATCGTGACCGCATCTTCAACATCATGGAGGACTTTGCATCCCAAGGTCTCCGTGTCCTCGCCTTGGCCAGCCGTGTGGCGCCTTCGCACCTCAATTACGAAAAGGAGCTCGATCGCAACCAGGTCGAGTGCGATCTGACGTTCCGTGGTCTCATCGGTCTCTACGATCCCCCCAGGGCAGAGTCCGCAGCGTCCGTCAAGGAGTGTCGACAGGCCGGTATTGAGGTACACATGTTGACAGGTGATCACCCCGGGACTGCAAGAGCTATCGCTATCGATGTCGGCATTCTTCCTTCTCGAGAGAGGCTTGCCACTCTACCCAAGGATGTGGCCGATGCCCTTGTGATGACAGCTGGTGAATTCGACAAACTCAGCGACGATCAAATCGACAAATTGCCGCAGCTACCACTCGTGGTGGCGAGATGTGCTCCGAACACGAAAGTGCGCATGATCGAGGCTTTGCACAGGAGGAAGCGCTTCGCAGCTATGGTAAGTTGAAGTGTCCCCCGAACGTGTGTGCCATGCTTACTGAACAACAGACTGGCGACGGAGTCAACGATTCGCCCTCGCTGAAGCGCGCAGATGTCGGTATCGCCATGGGACAAGCCGGCTCTGACGTCGCGAAAGATGCCTCCGACATTGTCCTTACCGACGACAATTTCGCCTCCATCATCAACGCTATCGAAGAAGGCCGACGCATGTTTGACAACATCCAGAAATTCATCCTCCACCTTCTCGCCGAGAACATCGCACAAGCGTGCACCCTGCTCATCGGTCTGGCTTTCAAGGACACCCGCGGCCTCTCGGTCTTCCCCCTGGCACCCGTCGAGATCCTCTGGGTAAGCTCTCCCCAACCAAAAGCTTACCGCTCTCCCAACTAACCTCCAACTCACAGGTCATCATGATCACCTCCGGCCTCCCCGACATGGGCCTAGGCTTCGAAGTCGCCACCCCCGACATAATGAACCGCCCGCCCCAGTCCCTCAAACGCGGCGTCTTCACCCTCGAAGTAATGCTCGACATGCTCGTCTACGGCCTCTGGATCGCAGCCCTATGTCTAGGCGCTTTCTCCTTAGTCCTCTTCGGCTTCGGCGACGGCAACCTCGGCGAAGGCTGCAACGAAACTTACTCCGCCGAGTGCGACACCGTCTTCCGAGCGCGAGCGACTTGCTTCGCGTGCCTGACTTGGTTCGCGCTCTTCCTCGCGTGGGAGCTGGTCGACATGAAGCGGAGTTTCTTCCGCATGCAGCCGGGGAGTGACAAGTACTTCACGCAGTGGTACTACGACGTGCGCCGGAATAAATTTCTGTTCTGGGCGATTATTATCGGTTTCGTTACGATTTTCCCGGTCCTGTATATCCCGGTTATTAATCGTGTTGTTTTCAAGCACGAGATGATCACTTGGGAGTGGGCGGTTGTGGTCGTCGCTACGGTTCTGTTTTTCGCTGGTATTGAGGCGTGGAAGTTTGCGAAGCGCGTGTTTTTCAGGAGGCAGGCGAGGGGTGCGGGATATCCGTTGTCGAACGCTAGCACGCTGGAGAATGGGTCTTTTGATGTGGAGAAGGGTGAGGGAGAGGGAGAGGGGCGTGGGGGGGAATAACATTGGCTGGAAAGGGGTGTATGTCTGCTGGGAGAACGAATACATGCGCCTATGAGGTTGGGAGTGGGAGGTTGTTCTGAGACTCCTCAGGGCTCGGAGCACGGAGGAGACTGACGACGGACGAGGATTGGAAGCCGGACTTCAACGCCATTGAGCAGCAGGAAAAGCCTGCTGCCGATTTGCAACTTCAACAGCAAATCCGGAACTAACCACTGACACAATATTTTAGGGAGTTGCACTCGACTGCAGGCATGGCATGGACATGGAGGTTGACTCCAGGCTTTGTTTCAACAACGGAGGACTTTTCTTAGATACTGACTAGCACTAGCACAAACCAGACCACTCTTTTCTGACTCTGACAACCTCCTTAGTCGTATCCTACACGGTGCGATCACCTGCAGAACATTCTATCGAGTCGGCGGCTGAATGCCTCATTCTAGCGAACCTATGCAATGGACCTCCAAGGTCAACAGGTCCGTACATGCATGGCAATGCCTTCACCGCTCCCTCGCCGCATCTCGCCATCGAGGACCAGGAAGATTGGGCTTCGCAACGACATCGATATTGAGGGTGGGTTCCATTGAAAGCTCGTGTAGGTGGATGCACAAAGATCTAGACTGCAATATCGCGGTTGACCCTTGTGCTATATACCTCACACTAAGATCGTCACGGACACATCTCCGATCAGGTGTGGATCAAGCGCCGATCTTATAATGATGGGAGACCATTTTTCAGGCTGACATATCTGTATAGAGAACAAGGTTTTTTCCTTGGTGAACTCCTCGGGCCGATGTCCGTCCAGTTGGCCCGTGGATGCATAAGTCGAGCTCACGTCTATGTATCGCTGCATGTGTGCGCTGTATAGTCGGGTGCTCCGACAGATCAACATGGAGTCGGGTCCCGTTGCTTTGCAGTAGCTTATTAGCACTGATCATAGCCGAACTCTTTGAACCGGGAGTCGCTCGAAGTCCAACTGAAGTCGATGAGAAAACCCAGAGAATATCAGAAGCATGGATTGTTGAACAGTGGCTTTATGGAAATGCTTGGAGTCACGATCCGAAAAGGTGGACCTGGGTAAGGAGATTACAATCCCTTGGAATGGAAGCTTGCAGTTCCTCAGCTACCTGGCGTGTGAGAGCAGCTCACATGGAGTGTTGCGCTTGAAACGAATCGCACTAGCTGGAAGCATGTTGATTGATCTTGATTGACCGACAGATCAAAGCCAGTGCCAGCTGCTTACCGCCTTGTGCGGCTACCAAAGCGATGCAAGATCTCGGAGATCAGCGTGCGCGTGATCCAAACGATCTCGGTGCTACATCGAACCGCGTCAAGACCCGTACAGAGAGTAGCTGGTGACAGATCTGCGTCCGAAAATCTTGGGCTTATCCTCTCGACGATGTATAAAGTCTTTGGCTCTTGTCTTCAAACCCGACAACCCTTTCTTCTCCATCCCACCTACATCAATCTACATACACACCACAATCTACACCACAACCTCGAACCATGTCGACACCCAAACCGAAACCCGGACAGCAATGGACCGGCCCATTTCCGTCCGTGGAGGACACTCCCCCGAAGCATGATAATAAGGAGCAGCCTTATGAGGGCGCCGAACTGAGAGTCCCAGCTGGATCTCGAGCCTTCTTCGCCGGATGGTCTCACAGCGACGAGTTGATCGACCTCAGAGTCAATGGGAAAGGAAACAAATGGGCCTATACCCTCACGAACTCTTACTCAGCCAACAGGAAGGTGGGCCTCCAGTGCGAAGGCCACCAGATTGTCGTCTACAACGGCAACGATGACGAAGCCGAGCATCTCGAATTGAAGACTCTTGAGACCTCCAGCAGGGGACAAGCCTCGCCTTGCGCGTACGCCGTGGTTGCACAGGCCAAGGAAGGTCCCTTCCGCTACACGTGGTACAATGTGCACTCCTTCGGCCGATACAACAAAGACTTGTTCTTCGTCAGGGAACTCTGCGCGACCATTCTTGTCGTCGTTGTCGAGCTCAACCTGGGTTGCCCGATCTACAAGCGCGTCGGCGAGGCGACGAACCACTTTGGGAAACTTGCGTCTTTCCAGGAAGAGACCCCCAACAGACCGGTGGACGACAAGGACGGCGAGCTGAGAGTCAAGATCGACTACGACTGGGAGACTGTATCCAGAGAACAGTACCAAGGCTACCTCGTCCAGGAAGACGCTTACCTCACCGAGGCCGTGGCCATCGGCAAGCCGCAGTTCATCGTCCTCTCCATCCCGGACAAGATCGTCGTGAACAACAAACTTATGCAAGACCAAGTCGACGTCCGGTCCTTCCTAGCCTACGACTATGCCGACAGCCAGACCCACGATCCCGTCGTGCCTTTCAACGGGTACACGCAGCCGCTGGACACGGAGCTGATCAAGCGTGCAATCAAGACGACTCGGCCCTGGAAAAACTTCAGGACGACGAGCCTCATGATTTCCAATCCGGCCAGGTCAAGCGAGTGTGTGTTCTTCGCCGCAGCGGCCTTGTCGAACGGCGCCCAGGCGTGGTTGAATGGACCGCAGGCAGGACAGTTCGTTCACGAGGCTTCCACCCTTCAGGTCGTGGGCGCTCTGGCCGGGAAGCCCAAGGATGGTGTCAACCGCAGCGCTACGTACGGCGCTAGGATGATGGGCCCGCACAAGGTCACGAAGGCGGATTCCTGAGCACAGTGGGATTGAAGGTTCGATAAAGGGGATTGAAGGCTGGCTTCATGTAACATTGAGTCGTTGCTTGTTACTTCGAATAGTCAGGTGAGGCAAGTCGTTAATCGGTGCGAACTCCTTCTCGGTAACTATAGTCACTACTACGTTTCTTTGAAGAGATTCCAGGCTCCATCGCTCACCCTTTGGTTTCACATGCAAACGATTCTAAAGACTGAGCACCGATTTCGGGAGTGAATGGATGAGACGACATGACTTTATCTAGGGTTCGGGTTGGGGTGGACGACTCGGGAACGAGAACACTAGAAACAATGAAATCCGGTGATATCAACGATTCTGTCGAGCAAGTAATGCGCTGGCTCGGTTGAGAGCTCGGTTTGCTATCAGCTGTCCACTTGATAGAGTCATCCGGGCTCCAGAAATTGAGGTGTTGCATTTATCGAGTTGGAGTGAGCCAGTGAAGTCTGCAACAAGATGGGACAGTCTCAGGTCGACAGACTGTCTGCTGTAGCGAAACGCGATGGGACGGACCCAGTTTAGCACTCTTCCACGACTAAAGCCATCATCATCACCTTTGTCGATTTCTATTGTTACACGAGAGTATCGTCTGTCTATGCTTCAGAGGCGGCATGGGTATCATCATGCATGCAATGCACCCAAAGTTCACAAAAAAAAAGAAGCCCACCCAAGCAACGCCAATCCTCCAAGAAAAACACAACAGCACCCTCCCCCTCCTGACACTACTTCTTCCTCCCCTTCCCCTTCTTCCTAGGCCCCTGCACAACTCCACTCCCCCCCTCCACCACCTCCTCCCCAGCAGCCTGCAACTCCCTCACCTTCTCCTGCCCACTAACAAAAGCCGTCAAGTCGTCCACCATCTCCTGCAACTCCGCCTTCTCCTTGCCAGCCTCTTCAGCAACCTTCCTCGCCTCGTCAGCCTTAACATCCGCAGCCGTGATCCGCTTCATCAGCCCCTCATTCATAATCTTCTCCTCCCTCAGCGCAGCCGACATCTCCCTGGCGAGCTTCTCGAATTTCTCGCGGGCGCGCTCGGATTTCTCCAGGTTCTTTTCGGCGCGCGCGAGAGCTGTGGTTAGCTCGGTGAGGGATTGCGAGTGCGCGGAAGCTGCGGCGGAAGTTTGTTGTGCGAGAGCGGCGGCTTCGTCTGCGCGGGCGGAGGCTTGGGACGCTTTGTCGACGGCGCGCTCGACTTGTTCTTCGAAGTAGCGGCGCTGGCCTTCGAGCTGGCTCGTCAAGAGGTAAGTGTACTCTGCGGCCATGGCTTCCATCTTCTCTCTAGGAACGGAATCGCCGCCTTCGGAGCGGAAAGCTTCGTTTTCGTGGCGGGGGTGTTGCAGGTCGATGGGGCGGTGGGAGGAGGAAGAGGAGTCTGGTTTGCTCTGGATGAGGCGGTGGACGTAGCCGTCGCCGGCGTAGTCCCAGACGTGCTGGGTGGCGATGTCCATGGCGTAGCAGTGTGAGGTGGTCTCGTAGTGGGCGTAGGCGTGGGCGGAGTCGTAGCGGCCGCAGCCTAGGTTGCCGCAGATGAGGCAGACCCAGACGCTGCTTGTGGAGGCGCAAACACTGCAGGTTGGTTCGGCGTCTTCGTCGCTTTTGCTGTTGCTGCCGTATGGTCGTGGGTAGGGGAAGGTGTAAGATGGCGAGTGGGTGTAGCGGCAGACTGGACAGCCTGAGCCGCGCCATTTCTCTAGACAGGCGCAGTGGAAGACGTGCTGGCATAGGATGGTGAGCAGGCCTGTTGTTTCGTCCATGCGTTCGAGGCAGACTGGACATGTGGGCAGCTCGAGCAGGTTTGGCGGCGGAGGTGCTAGTGGCTTGCTTGATAGTGATTTGGAGGTATTGCCCGATCGTACGACGGGCGTAAATGGATCGTTCGCGTGCTGTGGAAAGCTGCCAACATCTGCCTCGTCAGATCCGAGAAATTCCACACTCTTGATGTAAACCACATGGCAGTTTTCAGGCTCGGCAGCGCTGAACAGACGGCCATTGTACACCTTCTGCCAATCTCTGGCCTTCTTCGCGGAGCGGAACTTCATCAAGACCATGTACTTGTTCGCTCTTTCAGTGCGGATCAAGCGAAAGTGGCTGACATCCTCTCGCGTCTGGTCTCCTACAAATCCAAGCAGATCTGAAGGCATCATCCATGAAGGAACAGCAAGTATGCACAGTGTAGAGCAGTCGTCGGGACTGAAGTCTTCATCTTTCCCCGATCGTATTCCCTTCTCCAAGCTCTTGCGTTTCTGACCGTGATCCTCCGAAGTTTTCGTCTCTTCCGCATCGCGATACAGGTGCACAACACCCCATCCTACTTCCGTTGTCTTCGGATCTGATGGCAGGTACAGTGCTTTTGTATGTAGACCTCCATTCGTGCTCTTGGTCTGGTTCGCCTTGCTCGCCGAGCTGCTGTGGGCCTCCATGTCAATACTCTCAATCGAGACGGCGCAGTATCTCCAGTCCTTGGCCGAGACCTCGTTCGATAGCTTTGCTGGTGTGAGAGCGGGCGAGTGAGGCACGTGCTGCAGATTCAAGCTTCTTTCCGGCAACAACAAAGCGTCACCATGTGATTCAACGTTTTCGGTTGGTAGCAAACGTCTCGGCGAGCCAGTAAAGTCACTTCCAGAAGCGGGCGATGCGTCGGAGTGCTTGGGAAAGGTGTAGGAAGACCAGCGAGACGTCTTGTGGGCTGGGAGCGGAGTCTTAAAGATGTCTGAGCCAGGCGGAGGTACGAAGGTGGTATTACTTCGCGGCGTCGTAGGTCTTCTTGCCTTTGACTGGGCCGGTGCAGGGTATAGCTCAAGCTTCAGGTGGAAGAAGTAGGAAGGCATGCGTGAGGACGGTGTTACTCATGCTGTTGAGAGTTTTGGCTTGGCTTGTGCAGGGCTTGAGGCGACGCTCATCAATTCACATCAGTGTTCTGGACGTCGTGTTTTCACAACATTGTATGGTGGTGAATAGTCAACGGAGAGAAGAAGCCGCTGTTGTTTGGAGCGAAATGCGAGCCGATGTCACACCGAGATGCGTCAGATAAGATAAGGGCAACATGCATGTCAGAACCTACCTAATACCCGAAAGAGGCCGCAAATACACTTATAGAACACGTGACAGTACCAGCATGGTATCAGTCAAGCTGCATTCTTTGTCTTAACATGAGATTTGATGCGAGAATCAACAAAGAGTCACTACATACCTGCGATAATCGCAATACATCACGGCTCCTCGGAACCCCACGGCATCCACAAAAGAAAGCAGCGGGTCTCTGGGGCAAGCTCGAGCTGGCGTGGAGACAAGGTGGACACATCGACATGCGCTAAAGACTGTGGCGGGGCATCATGGACGTCAACGTGAGATACATATCAAACATCAAGAAGGAGAATCATAGGTAGCTTCCAAGAACCAAGCTCGCGGGCCTGGTTTGAATTCATGTAGCTATCTGAAGGTAGAAAAGGCTGTGTTTAACTGCAACTTGCCACGCCGGACAGCCGCCCCAATAGTCGTAATCCATCGCATTTAGCAGTCTGCTTTCTGCTTCATGTTGTGCTCGCCGCTTTACTGGCCGCCACGGAGACGCAGCACCAAGTGCAAGGTCGACTCCTTTTGGATGTTGTAGTCTGAGAGCGTGCGACCGTCCTCGAGCTGCTTTCCGGCGAAGATCAGACGCTGATGGTCTGGGGGAATGCCCTCCTTGTCCTGGATCTTGGACTTGACGTTGTCGATGGTGTCGGAAGACTCCACC
>QZFA01000210.1:0-43352 GCA_003614995.1 Cladosporium phlei | reverse complement strand
ACTAACACCAACACCTCCAACACCACCACCACCACCTCCAACACCACCACCACCGCAACATCCTCTAAACCCACCACAACACCAACATCAACATCAACATCAACAAAAATCCCCAGACCCCTCCTCCGCCCAAACGGCTCCCCAGCCCCCCAACCCCTCTACCCCTACGCCACCGCCCAACCCCTCCGCCTCTACAACCGCGGCCTCGAAGACGAACACTACGGCTTCTACACGTACTTTAGCAAAAGCGTGTTGGTAGCAAACGGCTCTTCCACTTCCGCCTCAAACTCCACCTCAAATCCTACCCCAAACAACCTGACCCTAACGGTTGTATCAGCAAATCAGCAAGCGCAAGCGCTCTGCACTTTTACGCAGACGCGTTTCAGGGTGCAGATCTGGACGAGGCGGGGGTTGGTTTCGGGGCTGAATGAGACTTCAATGGATGGTGTGGGTGCTGGTGAGAAGAACAAAGCGGCGTGGGAGTCTTCGGCCAATGAGATGGAGGCGCCTGGGAGTTTTCCTTATAGAACTACGTTTACGTTGGATCGGGAGAGTGGTGGTGTGGATGGACATGCGGAGAGGGGTGTGTTTTGCTGGGGGTTGGAGGATGGGAAGGTTGTTGGGGAGGGGGTTAGGGTTGCTGAGAAGGAGATTGGGGGGTTAGAGGAGAGGGCGACGGGTAATGTCGTTGATGACGGTGACAAGTGCGGATGTTCTTGGGATAGTTGAACGTCAAAAGATAGGCATTATAGACTGGGGTTCGAAAAGAGTGAAATTAGGATAATATTATTAATGGTGAGATATCCATATCCTTGGAAACCAATTGTCGTCAATTCGCCATGTCGCTTTCAACCATAGACGGGGACCTCGTGGGGCGCCCAGAATTGCGATCTGGCGGGCGCGCCATCCTTCTCGGCGAAAAGCGCCAGCAAGCCGTCGCGGACCTCGAACTCTTCGATGACAGCGCCGAAGCTAGATGGAAACTGTCAGTCATCAGTGCACAAATGGTATAACATCAAGGAAGAACTCACCCGTAACAGCGAGTCTTGTCCAAAAGACTCATCTTCAGCTTCTCAATGTCCTTCACATCCAGCTCGCCCAGACGCGGATCCGTCAGCACAGCCATCCAAGCCATCACGGGCGTGATCTCGCCATCGCGGTCCATGGGAAGGCGATTGCTCAGGTGCAGCAGGTTCGCGAGAGCGCCAGTGCCCATGCCCTCTGGCATTTGGTGAGCGTATTTCTCCGCGGGCTTGTGCATGATATGCGAGTGCGGCGGCGCAGTAGCCATGAGCGCGTGGCCAGACATGTGCTCGTGGTCCGCGTCGTCAGCCGGCTCCAGCGGGTGATGAAAGGGCTGGTTCTCGGCATTGTGCGAGCGGACTAGCAGATACTGCATGTGTTCCATGCAGGGGCGCTCGAGCCTGTGAGGGGGAAAAGACATGAGTGAGTTAGTGTAGATCCTGAGGACGCTCACGGGCGGCGTACCGGGAAGCGAGGATGTTCTTCTTTTTTTCTGCATCATCAGTGCGGCGACGGCGAGGGATAGGCGCCTGCGCTGTTGAGGTCATGGAATGTGGGGTTGCCTTGGGAGTCGTACGCTAGGACGAAGTCTATGCCGATCTGATCATAGTCGTAGTTGTTGTTGTTTGGGAGGGCCATTGTTTGGTTGGTCGCTCTGCCTTGCTGGAGCGGTAGACCGTGGCCGTGGCCGTGGCCGTGCGGAGGGCTCAGATTGGTGCTGGTGCTCTCGGAGCGTGGTTGGTAGCTGCCGGCGGTGCTGCCGCCGGTGCTGTGGCCGTAGGAGCTGCTGCCAGTGTCTTCGCGGGAGAATTTCATGGGAACTGCTGCGAAGTCGTACGAGATGCCGTGGCTTGCCAGGAGATCTTTGAGTCGTCGGTTTTCCTCTGCGATGGAGTCACGTTCTTTGGTCGTGGTGGTGAACATTTCCTTGAGGCGCAGCACTTCTTGCTCGAGAGCTTTGATGTACATTTCTTTGCGTTCACGGTGCGTCCTGAGTTTTGTCAGTATGTTCAAATATACAACGACGAGAGTCGATGGTGTCTAGCAAGCAGTGATTGACGAACCTCTGTGCTTGTCTGTTCAATTCCTGTCGTCGAGTCAAAGCAGGTTTGCTGTCAGGCTTAGGGCCTCTTCTTTTGGGAGGCTGGCCATCTTTTGGTTGTCAGCACAATTAATAATACACTTGCAAGCCGTGACATACCTTTCGTCTGCTTCTTGTCATTGCTCAAGTTTTTGAGAAAGTTGAGCTGACTCAATGGGCTCGCGGAATCTTTCTGAGGCGAAGCACTGCTCTCGGCTGCAATGGGGTTAGTGAGGGGTTCGGGCGGGACTGGAGGCGGGCAGACTTACGGTAAGCAGCAGCGATGTCTGCATGATTGGTGCCGTGGTGAGTAGCATATGTAGACATGTTTGGAGGTCGACGGGGTTCGTGGCGATGATGGTGTTGATGACTATGTTGGAGGGCTGCAGGTGTTTACTGAGATGGGTGGTCAGTCTGGTGGTGTCTGGCGAGGCTGCAGACAAGATACATTGAAGGTGATATGTAAGGTGAAGTCGATATTGGCGAGTTGGACTAGCTCACGGTCTGGCCGTGGGCCGTGAACTCTCGAAGGATCAAGTGCTGGGGATTGGGAGTTGGGGATTGGACAGCCGCCTTGGTGGAACGACTCACCCGGCAGTAGGGTTTGGAGAAGAGGGCGACGACGGCTCTACGCATGGAAGATGCCGGAGAGGTCAGCAGTTGCAGCAGTAGTGAGGTTGTTTGGTTGGTGCGAGTCTGTGTGCAGACAAGCGCAAACACAAGGGTGGTATGTAGCAAGGCTTGGGTACAAATACCAAATGCCAGATACCTGGGAGTCGGAGATGGAGAAGGCGGCGGCGGCAGTGAAGCTTGGCAGTGTGCCCGCTACTGCACAGCAGCAACGAATAACAAGGCAAACGACAGGACAGGACGTCAGGAAGTGCGAGAAGGAGATGTCGCTCTGGAGGATTGGAGGCGGCTTATTTGGAATCGCCCATTACCTGGGCGTGGCTCGTGCGTACCTAAGACGTCGATCTTGCGAGCGAGCGAGGCCAGGGTCGGCAGTCAGTGCAGTGGGGCGAATGCGGATGGAATGGACGAGCGGAAGGAATAATGCTACTTGACGGCTGGTCTTGTTGTAGGGCGATGGCATCGGAACTTAGGTACGCCATCATTGGCTATCACGTGATGCTGACCTCACTTCCATCCAACTTCACTTCCCACATGTCAGCTTCCCATGAAGGGACCATCATATAGCATCAACATCAAGTATGTCGCAATGCTTCCAGAGCGAGCGCTCTCCTCTCCGCAAAACGATGCAAGAAAGTTGGTTCCAGGATTCGACCGTTGTGCGGCAGATCGGCAGAGGCTGGAAGGAGCCCAGAAGGCGCTCCAAAGAGGCGTTCCATGCATCTGTGCTTTTTTGTTTTGTGGCGTACGCAATGCAACCAGTAGCCATGCACTCAATCGTGTTTGTGTCCATGTCGTGCAAACCATCTTCTAAGCCATCACATACGTCGAACTGGGTATGTTTTGCGTCTCTACCACAATGTTTGCCATTCGTGCGAGGCCGAGTCACGGCCCGAGTGAGAGATCCGCGGCGGATGCTAAGACATCCAGGCGGCGGTGTTGATCTTGCTTGGACCGGCGAGGTGCTTTGGGAATATGTGAGTGGAAAGTTGTTATCGATACTGTGAGAAACGCATGTTACATCAAAAATCACGTCTCGTCGAAATGGAACAAATGCATTCGTTGTTAAGACGAGTGCGAATGCGAACATTGCCAACGACAACAGCATGTACCTAGATATGGAGGTATAGCCTCGGCAGCCCACGTGATCAATCATCTAATCTATGAGCCCCACATCCCATCATCTTGGCCTCGCCTTGCCCTGCATCGATCCCATCGCATCCTGAGCTTGGCTTTGGTTCCCACCTTTGTGCATCTCCTCAAACGCTCTATGGGTGGACGCCGTGACGCCGCAATGCCATCATCACCTCCGGCACCGTCAATACCCAGCATACCCTCCCTTTTGCGCGCCGCCATCCACGTCCTGATCTTCGTCGCCCACCTCTCCATCGCCAACACCCTGCTCACCCTCCTCCTGGTCTACTCTTTCCTCTTCCCAACTCTAACCTACAACCTCGCGTCCCTCATCGCAGCCTCGGTATGGTCTCACATCCAGCACATCTTCACCCGCTCCAACGGCGCCCGCATCCTCGTAACCGGCGACCCGCTGCCCCAGAATGAGTCGGCGATTGTCCTCAGCAACCACGTCGAGTGGTCCGACTTTTACATGATCCAAGAGCTGGCGCTGCGCGCCAACATGCTCGGCCGCTGCCGCTGGTTCGCGAAGAAAGAGCTGAAGTGGGTGCCTTTTCTCGGCTGGGGCCTTTGGGCCATGGGCATGCCGCTGGTGAGCAGGAAGTGGATGCAGGACGAGCGCGAGCTGCAGCGAGTGTTTTCTGGGGTCGCAAGGAGGAAGTGGCCTATTTGTACGTTTGACCTTCTTGCTGTTTCAGTCATATATCATGTCGAATACATGTCTCCGATCTCTCCTCTCCTCTTCCAGTCGTTATGTCGGGACGACCGATCAACGATATCGGCTTACGGTGTCTCCGAGCTTAATACTTTTCCAACTCGACCTGATTACGCAGCTCAACTTTAAAACACATCACAAACTATAACCTCAAGATAAAAATACTAACCACCACAAAGGGTTAATATCCTTCAGTGAAGGCACCCGCATAACGCCCCAAAAGCGTCTCCTCGCCGCAGCCCACGCCTCAAAAACCAACAAAGTCCTCCCTGAACACCTCCTCCTCCCCCGAACAAAAGGCTTCGCCGCCTGCGTCCAACACCTCCGGACCGCAGCGCCCCACGTAAAAGCAGTCTACGACCTGACAATAGCGTATGCCGACCTAAACCCCCCTGGACGAAACGTAACCTCCAACGAGAAGAAGAAGAAACAGGCCGCCGCAAACGGTAACGGCAACGCCAAGTCGCATCCTACTTCCAACAACTTCACTTTCCAATCCCCACCCACATTCATCCAATCCCTCTTCTACCCCAAAATCGCTTCTCGCTGGCGGACGTTGGTCCATGTGCGGCGGTTTGAGATTTCGAGTCTGCCGGATGGGGAGGCGGAGCTGAGGGCTTGGTTGGAGGAGAGATGGGTTGAGAAGGGGGAGGTTTTGGAGGAGCTTAGGGGGAGGTTGGAGAGGGGGGAGGGGTGGGAGGGATGTGAGGATGGGAAGGGCAAGTGAGGTTTTGAGTCCTAGGCATCTGAATTGGGATGATTTCAGGGCTGGATGCGGAAGGGGTTCGAGTTGGGTTCGGTTCGGTTTGATGGGTGGACGAAGCCAATGTTTATGCTGGACGTGGTATAGTGGTGGGATGATGGGTCGTCCAATGTGTGCGGCATAGCTGTTCGACGAGTTGGCTAGGACGGATGGAAGCAATGGGGCGGGTTGGGATGAGATGGGTTGGGTTGGTGGGTCTTGAATTGTGAGCTGGTAGAATATCTCGCTGGACAGACCTGGCACCTTGTCCGTATAACCTAATAGATAATTCATCTTCACCCCTTGATGATCTCGATTGGGGGGAAACGCGGCAGTACGCTTCAAGGGCAACTTCGATTGGCCACGTCGAGAGGGCTTACACTTCCCGAGACTCCCAGATATCGCGATATATGGATGCGAGGGCACATCCCGCGAGTTCGACAGCTCTGTCGCGAGGAGGTTGAGATCGTGCTTGTAGCAAAATCTGAGAAGCTGTCTGGTTGCTAGTGACTCGACAGCCCGGTCCTCTTCTTCCAGTCCGGAGATCTCATTGTCGATAATCCAGGTAAGCTGTAATGATGCCTGTCATGATGATGAGAGATTGGCACGCACTGCAAATGTGCAGCATATCAGTCGCGCTCGGATTTTCTCTTTGGTGACCCGCGATAAAGGCGTCTTTGGCCGTAGCAGAATCGATGGGCTTCAGGTTGACGTCGATAAGGATATCTTCCGGGAAATAGTCAGAGACCGGGGCTTTTTCTCTTCATCTCTCGAAGAAGAGTTCATGGCCGTTTCAGAAATTGCATAGACTTCCGCTCGGGATGCATTGTTGCTCATCCAGTGAGCTGCACCGCCAGGCGAAGTAAGACCTCCAATGGAGAGTCTCGTTGTAGTGCTGAACATTCAGATCGCAGGCATAAGAATGTCCCTTCACTGCACGCCCTGTTGTCTCGAGTTGGCCTTCGCCATCATCTCAGCGATCCTCTTGAACATTTCGAGGTTCATCTTGTGGGTTTCTTGTTGCATGACACGCTGATGCTCACGCTCCTGGCGGAGATTCTCGCGCTCTCTCTCGCGCTCCTCACGATCCTTCTCCCGTTCTCTTTCGCGCTCTTCCCGCTCTTCTTGATCACGTTCAAGTCGCCGACGGAGCTCTTCCCGCCGGAGTTCTTGATCCTCTTCCAAACGGGCCACTAGATCTGCTAAAAGAGGTTCTTCACGCGGCCGTTTTCGACTCTGCTGTAGGACGGCATTACTACGGGCACGGCTTGCTGAAGTCTCGCGGCTTTGATCATGCCGAGGCGTGGACCTGAATTGCTGAGCTTGCGATGACAGTAGAGTTTCTGCCATTGTAAAGTGTCCTGCATCATCGTCGTCCTCGCTGGCCGCGTCCATTTCGTCCCCACTGCGTGGGTTAGTCAGGCCAGAAACAGGACTTTCCTGGTCCACATACCGCTTCAATACGGATCTCCTGGCCTGACGCTCCGCCTCGTAATCCCGCTCTTCATCCTCCATGTCCTCGTAGTTTTCCAGCACCCGCCTCGAGAAGGTGCCCTTGCGCCCCTGCATACCGACCTCGTCCGCGGCAGCATCTGTGAGAGCTTGCATGACTCGTCTCAGCTCTGTTGTAAGCGGCGAGTCCGACCGCGTGCCGCCAGGAGACTCTCCCAACACCGTGCCGTTCTCGCGAAACTCCTTCATCGCGCGGTGTACTTTTTTGCGAGTCGTCGCAAACGGGCGGCCGAGAACGCGAACGAACTCTTTTTCCAGGTGTTCGAAGAACTCGGCGCAGCTGCGAGTGCGAATGCCCCAGTGTGCCTGCGCCAGCTTCATGAGGGTGAGGGTCTCTTCGTCGGTCAGGCGCGGCGGCCTGGAAAGCACTGGCCTGGGGCTCTTAGTTGCGGGACCCTTTCCTTTTCGGGCCTGGATTCTTTGGGAGGCTGATGTCGTGTTGTTGGCGTCTGCGGAGTATGGTACTAGTGGAGGTGGCATTGCTGAAGACGACGGAGCGTTGCGATTCGAGGCTGCTGGCGCCGGTGGACCTGAAGGCGTTGCTAAAGACCAGACTGCTGCTTCGTAGGGCGACGGAGGCATTGCCTCGTAGGAGGCTGGCGACAACCAGTGATTGTTGCTCATGGCTGGTCGTTGCCTCTATGTTTAGTGTAGAAGGAAGGTTATGGCAGATGCGCGTCCAGAGGCCGCCAAAGTCAATTCTTATCGATATCAGTCTCGATTGATCGACATGAGCTACGACACGAACGGTATAGCGTGCGTCTTCGCTTACGGAATGAGTACCTAGTTATGGACTTTTGTTCTTCCTTCCTTCTAGACTGGAATACAATGCTTCTCACAATGCTTGTTCGCTTCTTGATTTTGTGCTGTATACTCGGTACCTCTTTATCGCAGCCCAGAAGAGAAAAAGTCCCTCACTGATCCCACTTGGGCTTATCAGGATTCAGCCCAATCAGACAAGTAACAGTGGCATTCCCACTCCCACCATCGTTAATCAGATCGCCTCTAGGATCTTTCCACTGGCCAGTCAGCTTGATGTAGCTATCCAACGCAGAAGCAATTGTGTTTCCAATATCAATCGCCTTGTACAACCGGCTGTGCGAGTAGTAAGTGAGCAGCTCTTGAGCTCTCTCCCTCTCACCATTGTCAATCAGCACCTGCGCGCCACGCTCGACCCAAGACTCGATCTCTGCAAAACTCTGGTTCTCGAACCCGACAAGCATATCCGTGACGATGGGGTGGTATGCCTTGGGGTTGGAGCACATGTAGTAAAGGACTCGCTTGAAGATGCGGAAGATGAACTCGCTGGCTTCTTGGTACTGGAAGTCGGTGTTCAGGAATTCGCTGGATGCTTGGTCGTAGAGGTATCGATGCTGGCCGGCTTCGGGAGGGATCGATTGCACGCCGATCCACCAGGGTGTGAAAGGCGCCGCGACTGCTCCTGTGGAAGCTACCCAAAGGCGGAGCATGTCTGGGTCTATGCCGTCGCGGAGGGAGAGCACTTGGCCGTATCCAGACTGGTCATCTTTATTTGGTGTTAGTGGGTCATTTTGGGCAGCTTACAGGACAGATACCACGAACCTGCAATGCGAATATCTCGGTGGCGTTCCATCAGCGCTTTCTCAGTCACGGGGACCATAGCACGAGTGGCATCTTCGAGCTCAGCTTGAGACATATACTTATAGCCACCGTTACGAGCAGTGGCATTGTTGCTCGTATCGCCATAGACTTCCCAGATGTTGAACGGCTTATCGCCCTTGGGATCCCACCAGCCTTGCTCGATCGCGAAGCTGACAAGATGAGGAGCACCCATGTAGTCGGAGCTGTTGGCGAAATTAACCGGGAAGTCTTCAATATAGCCAGGATACAACACGCGAATATCGTTCTCTCCAAGACGCTCAGCAGCCCAGAGGTGCTTGCCGCCAGCGAATTCCCAGACGACCCAGCCTTCGTCCTTGTCGGCGATAAAGTGGGTGTTGCCTCCGTAAGTTGCTTCGCCATACTCATCAACCAGCTGTCCGATGATCTCAACACCTTCGCGTGCAGTGTGAGCTCGCTCCATCACAATCCGAGCCAGTTCGCCATAGTTGACACCAGTCTGAGGGTTAGGAGTCATATCAACAAGCTCTTCGCGGTTCTGGGCCCAGACGTCACGGACAGCGACGCCATGTTCGTTGAGACCGCCGTTAGTCAATGGCGCAGGAAAGCCTTCGAAGTCCGAGTATTCCATGGAAAGGTACCGAGAAGTGTTTCTGACCTGGGGGATCTCGATGCGTTTGCCTGGCAGTTCGGCATCCTCGGTGACACCGACGGAGATGGTCGCATTCGGCGGGTGAGATCTGGCTGGGAAGAGCTGTAGCCAGTGGCCTGAGACTTCTTCGCCAGTCCCTGCTACCATGACGGAGCCATCGATTGTGAGGTTTTTGCCGACATAGAAGCAGTAGCTGGCTTGGGCTGGGGTTGAGAGAAGAGCAATCGCCGACAGCGAGGAGAGTTGGAGGAGAGGACGAGACCACATTGCGACGAACGAGTCAACACGCCACAAATCTGAGAGTGTTTTCTTCACGATATTCCAACAGAAATATGAGAAACACAAGGTGCCATTGTAGTTGCCGATGGTGGATCTCGCCAAGAGCTCAAGCCCCGTCTTTAGGAATAAGGTTATCGTGACTAGCATGGATGTAGCGACTTGACCCGAGTATCTCATTAGATATTGCGATAGTGTCACATGTATGACCGTAAGGATTTGTGCTTCATGGAGTTTTCCGTACGCGAAAGAAGTTGGGTTCAATTTTGGTGTTGAGTGTCTGGAATTGTCAAACTCAACATTCACTACCGAGAAGACTTCACTTATTCTTCTTTCAAGGCGTTCTCTTTCGCCAACTTCAATATGCCGTCCAATGTCGATTTGTCGCGTGCTGTGAACTCTTTCGCCTCCGCCGCTTCCAGGCAGACCACATTGGCTGCGTGAATCTGCCATGCGTCTTTTTTCGGTTTCCTGCCCTCTTCGGGCTTCTCTTCCAAGTAGACATCGAACTCCTGCCATTCCTTCAGGTTGTCTTTGTTCACCGAGAGCCAGCCGTTAAACCAGATTGGCTTTCCGGTGCGGTCGAAGTGAATGAGCTGTGGTGAGCAAATCATGGGCCCTTCAGCCGCCTTCGGGGCTTCATCTGGTTTATCGGGGTCTGCAGGCTGCTCTAATGTAAGCTTGCCCATGGTACCGGCTACGCCTTCGTGGAAGACGTAGTCTAGATCTCCGGCCATTTCGAAGCTTAGCCAGAAAGTCTCCTTGTCGCCGTACATCATATCGTACACGCCTTTCGTTCCTTTTGCTTGGTCGCTGTCCCGATCAGGACCGTTGAGTCTGGTAGTGAGCAAGAGGGGCACGAAGTGACGGTGTTTGTCGACGACGATTACACCTGACTCTTGCTGGTGCCCGCTCTCGCCAGTCCACATCCTGTTGTGCTTTACGTTGACTGAGATTGGTGGAGGAAGAATCGACTTGATCCATGCGCGTTTGTTCTCCGGCGAGACGTTACGGTCTTTGAAGAAGAGTGCACCTTTCGTGCGGTAGCCTTCGTCATCAAAAAGACTGGCAGGATCCACGAAGAAGAATGAATCGGCGTCGATGAAGATCACTTCGCGGAACGAGGACATCAAAATGGCGAACGGTTTTGCTGCCCATCCTTTGAGGATCTGTTAGCTCATGCCTCACATCGTACACGCGCGAAGCAACATACCTGCCAGATGCCATCCATCGTCGTCAATCATGAGCCTCAAGTCTCGCGTGATAACACCGTCGAGCTCTTCTAGCTTGTCACGCATCTCCTCGTCAAGATCCTCGTCACCGAGATACATGACCTCAATGGGAAGCTCGCAACCCAGTTCTCTCAGGCTGGGGATTACTGTTAGAAGCTCCCCGGCTTGATGATTCCCTGCAGTGAAGACAATGCCGCGACCGCCGGTGTAAAAGCTTGCATGCAAAGACATGTGGTCAGGATGGGATAGCATCGTCCACGGGAAAAGCCGCTTGGCAAAGGTGTTGACGAAATGTCGCAACTTGTCATAATTGCGAATTGCCTCGGCGATTGACTGCGATGGTCTAGTCATGGCTCGGAGGCGCGGAATGACTGGTCGTTCGCGGAGACCATCTAGAAGATGTCAGAATTGCACGATGAGCAACATGTCGCCATCGGTGCCCTTACCACTGCTCACACCGAGGTGAAGGTCTTCCCACGTCTTGAGAATGGATCCATAGGCTCTTACGCGGTGCGTCAGGTCACGCAGCAGCGGCTCTCCGGTCTCAGTAATGGGTGCGAGCAAAGCCTTCAAGCGGTATTCGTCGCCAAGTAAGATTTCAATACGGTTCGCTGCTATATCCCAGTCTTGTTCCGAGATAGCTAACACTTCGGCTTTGGAATCAGGCTGCTTAGATGATTTGGTGTCATCCTTCCGCTGAGGCAGTGTCGTTTCCTGTGCATTGACCGGCTGTATTGAAGGCTCGCTGGGAATGAGAGCCTCTTGTGAATCTTGCAACTCTCTCCGAGGAAGTTGAGGGCTTTCTGCGTTCACTACTGGCGGCCAGGTACTGCTGAAGCAAAGAATCGCTGTAACGACAGCAATAGCCAGTACAACTCGTAAGATTAGCCGCTGGTACGAGCGGGAGCAACGCAGTATGCTCGCCATGGTATGAAATGGACAACGCTACAAGGGTGTTGTTGAAGCACAATTCATCGAGGGCAGGACTCCAGGACGTGATCTATGGTTGCAGGGCCAGCCCTGATTAAGCGAATGGCCAAGCTTTGGATATGATCTCCGTACTGGAACTGGACAAGTCAGAAGCCCGGTAGTTTGACCTACCACAATTCCTTCCAGCTCATGGCTAATGCAGCCATGGGCTCCAGACGCGGCTGTCCCTGCGCAGTGGCTGTCAAGTGTCGGCTACATTGTACACCTGCGGCTGTTGCAGTGCTACTCAAGCACGAGCGCCATCGCTGGCAGCATCAAAGACCGAGCATTCCTGGGCCAGCGAGTTCCACTCTTTGGAGAAGAGTGCGTCGCGCCGTGTATAATGCATCGACTATCTTCACTTGCTGAAGAAGTGTCCATCCTGTCCAGCTCTGCAACGCGAACTGCGGGCGTACTTCTCGCGGCTGATTCTGACTTCGCGAGGCGGATGTAGTCGGATGCAGCGTTCATCTTCACCCGAGATTGTAACGACCATCCAGAGAGCGTGAGAGCCTTCATTGATTGGGGGAGGATTCGGAATCAACTGGACCGGACTGAGAGAGGCGTGGGAAAGAGGAGAAAAAGGCGGGCCTCGTGAAATTCGGCGTTTGCACCCCGAGCCATTTCGGTCTAGCGTGAGCGCTCCTTCTTCGTGGTTCGCGGTCACGACGACGACGACACCGTGCAACCTACAGACTCCACACAATATCATTTCAATACCACCGATGAGAGAGAAGATACACATCTTTGATGTATTCTCATCGTACATGGGTGTACTACCCTCGGCGTTCAAACCAAGATCAGTCGGACCTCCCCCCGTTCTAGGAAGTGTCGGGTGTTTACTTCTAGGCTTGTAGTCGTTCCGTCGCACATGATCCTATTCTTCAGAGAAAGGCATTGCATTGAGAATTAATGGTATTCTCAGGGGTAAACCCACACACTATGGTCGAATGACGTTGGTATTTGCTTCAGCAACGCGACCGATCTAACCAATTGCCTGAACGTCAGACCTTCTCTTTGCATCAAGTCCCAAGGGGTGGTAATGGAGGTCATACCAACCCCACCAGAGAAAGAACCCTCACTGATCAACACCGCGAGCCTCTCCCAAAGTCTCCAACATCGACAACGCCAAGGACTCCAGCCTCGCGTCACGTTCAACAGCATCCTCCAACATCTCCTGCACCACACCCTCGAGATAGGTCTTGTCCAACGTCAGAAGACTGACCTCAGTCTTCAGCGCATTACGAGACTTGCCACCCGAACGCCTCAGCTTGTCAGCGATCCGCTTCTCCTCCACGATCTGCTTCTTCAGCTCGACGATCTCCTCTCTGAGGACTGTGTTGTTGGTTTCCACGTCGGCCTCGCGTTCTTCCCCAAGCCGCAGCATGATTTCGCAGTATTTGATGGATTTGTCCTTGCTGGTGAGCGCGATTTGGAGGCCGAAGAGCTCACGGTGCAGGCCCTCGGCGAAGATGGCGAGGTCCGAGTAGCGGCGCGGTAGGATGGGGGGATCGGGGTGCTGGATCTCGACCTTGTGACAAGGAAGCAATGTCAGCATACAGGCCAACTAAATCCTATTGCTCGAACTTACGCCGTAGTCCGAGGAGTAATAACGCATGTGCTGGCGGTGTTCGAAGCTTCCCTCGATGGGAGCACCGATCTGAAGGTCGGCGACTTTCTTGTTCTCGCTCTTCTTTGTGAGGTGGAGTTTCTCCATGGCGTTGCGGAAGGTTGATAGACTCATGCTGATTGACTGTTGCTTGACTGTTGCTTGAGTTTGTTAGTGAAAGGTTAGTGACGTGTGAATGATTGCGTGGTTTGCGGTGTGATATATGGCAGTTGTGTGTTAGAGCAAACTGATGGCAGGCTGAAACATACAGACATGCATCGGCAGTCGCTTTGTTGCTGGGGAAGCAAAGTCAGAGTGAAGTGAGGTTGAGACTTGCAGCCTGCACATGCAAGCGCGCGCGCATGCAAGTCGCGGCAACGGCATTAGCATGTGAACGTCGATTCACTTGAAGGCATGTGATTGTTTCTATCATGTGATTGCGAGCAGAAATGATGTCTCTCGGCGGCAACGTACAGTTGGAGAGGTGCGGCAGCATCAGGTATTACCTCTTCAGATTCGACTTGCCACTGAGATACACCGATTGGAAATTCTGTCTTTCAACGCCAACACGCGAATATTAGGATGCGGGAGCATTCGGTATCACCATTGACAGATTCGACCCGCCACTGAGATGCATCGATCATGAAAGCTGTCTCTCAGCGGTAACGTGCGATTGTTGGGATGCGGGAGCATCAGGTATTACCATTGAAGAATCGACTCACCACTGAGATGTACCGATCGGAAGAGGTGTATCTCACCGGCAAGTCGAGTTGATCGTGAGCGGCAGTGTTAGACATCACCGCTAGAAATATGCCTTTCCATTGAGATGTGGACGTTCGCCTTCAGGAAACTATCGAGCCTCTCAGTGGTAATAGGGATTTCTTTTTAGGCGGATAGTGACGATATTAGCTCTCGAAGGTATGGTGTACCAGTCACATACAATGGTTTTCAACAGGATTTGGTGGTGAAAGGGTGATTTTTGATGGCGGATGGTGATGGCATTAGCACTTGAGGTAGGGCATAGCGCTTGTAGAACGTGACTTTCAGCGGTAATTTAAGACATTCATGATTAGGATTGTTATTGTCGTTATGAATACACTCACTTCGTCTTTCGCGCCCACCCAAATTCCATTACAACAGGCGGAAATGTCCTTGCCCTTCTTACATTGTTGATCCGCCGCATGGCGAACAACATTCTACTTTCAGCCTCCAACCACATCAGTGCCTTTTGCTTTTCTCTGCTCAGTTGATCGTGTGTCTCGGCTTCGATCGCTGGCAGTGTTTCCATGATCTCCCGGACCACCTGTCTGTCGGATGAGATTCCTTGCTGGGTCGGCAATGCTTTGAGTCCTGCGTATGTTGGCATCCAGCCCTGCGCAACATTGATGAAACATAGATTCTTCCACGTGTCCGTGAACACCGACAGAGCCGTCGTACCAGAGGTCGACCATCCATCGTTGGTAGTGGTGCTGGCAGGTAGCTCTGGGATCGAGGCGAGCAATGCCAGTGCTGGCGCCCAATGTGTGCAGCTTTCGAGATCAAGCCACTGTAGTCGCAGGAGGTTTACGCTCAGTTGCCGAAGCAAAGCAGCGGGTTCAGTCAAATCCTGGTCCAAATTAGAGTATATGTGCGAGCCACCTGCGATGACGTCCGGACTATGCTGACTTGATACTGTGGTCGTAGAGAGGTTCGGCGTGAGAGTCGGTCGCGGCCAGTAAGCCAATGATAGGTGGGTGAGCTGATGTGTATGCTTTGTGAGAGCCAACAGTTCACGCCATAGTATTGTGGGAGGAGGATGGGAAAGCGATAGGTGCGTAAGGTTCGAGAATCTTGATGGCGAAAGCCCAGTATCCAGAAGACTCGCAGAAGAGTCAACGTCTTCCCATGAGTCTGCAACATCGAGACATGCAGTCGAAATCGTCTTCGTTTGCTCCGGTCGAAATCGTTTAGTCAGGCGTGGCAATGTCAGCGTTCCATGGCCGACGAGACCGGACAGATCCAAGTGTGTGACTTTGTCTGAGCCTTGAGTCAAGGCTTCGAAACCCTCGATGCTGAGTCCCGGTCCGTGAACGCACATGTAGGATAGCAGTTGCAGTCGTAGCTGTAATGGAAATTCGGCCAAGGCTGGGTAGTCTTCCTCGTCAAGCATATCCCACTGCCCTACCACTGTCTTTAAGGCGTAGTACAGTAGAGTTCCGGCTCCTTGATGCTGGTGGATAACATTCTCCAATCCTGTCAGACGAGCAAATCTGCCCACTGCTTGAGGCTTGAACCTTTCAACCGGACCACGTGCAGTCTTACCACCTTTCCTCTTTCCCCGAAAGACCATCGTTGGCATCCATCTCCCGCTACCCAAGGCAGTCCATGATCTAGGCGGTGCTGGTCCTGGTGTTCTGAGCCTTTCGCGAGTTCGAAAGCCAGGACGAGCTCTGGGTGGTGCACTCTCAGGCACACCCAGGATTCCACGCAATTCTGGCGGGACTGATTTCTGGCCAACCAGGTCGGCTATCTCACGCTTCTTCGCTGCTGCATCAGGACCTTCGATCTTGCGAAGCTCGTTGAGCTTCTCGTTCACTGTGGATTCAACGCCGCCGTCATTCTTGGAGGCGATTTTGGGATTGGGGGATGACGGGCCTTGATGTTGCTTGAAGTTGAAGTTTCGTTTCTTGGGCATTCAGGTGGTTGTTGACGGAGGCTTTGTGTGAAGCGTTATCAGGTAGAAACGAGAGCAGTAGTCAATACATATAGTATGGTGGCGGATGACATACAATGAGTCGCTTTTGTGAATGCGAGACTCTATTGGCTGAGAGAGTGGAAGTGGAGCCAGCCCGCTGTAGAGGGAAGCTGCGCTGGTGTGCTTGCTGTCTTCAAGATCATGTAAGCCGGAGGTAAAGGATACCTCACCTCTGGAACCACCTAATCACACTCACAACACACGACAACCATGGCCGCACCACCTCCTCCACCCCAATGGGTCCTCGACCTCAACTCCACGCCGCCCAGCAAATCGCGCACCGGCGCCCTCGCCGACCCGCTCGGCTTCACATCCACCACCGCTCTCCAAAGCCAGCAGCAGCCCAAAGGCGGCAAAGGCAGCAAAGCCGTCGCGCCGCGCACCAAGCCCTCGCCCGAAGAGATGGAGACGCTGAAGCTCAAGAAAGCGTGGGAAGTAGCGATCGCGCCGGCCAAGCAGCTGCCCATGAACGCCATCGGCATGTACATGTCCGGCAACAGCCTGCAGATGTTCAGCATCATGATGGTGTTTATGCTGTTCAAGGCGCCCATTCAGGCGCTGCTGAACATCAACCAGACTTTTGTGCGCTTTGAGACGGAGGGCAAGAGGCAGGAGCTTTTGATGGTCAAGGCGGTGTTTGTGGGCTGCAACCTGTTGGCTTTGGCGCTGGGAACTTGGAAGGTTAATCAGATGGGACTTTTACCGTGGGTGTTCTTCCAATCGTGCTGGCTTGGAACGACTGTACTAACTTTATTGGCAGGACTACGAGATCAGATTGGCTTGCGTGGGAAATGCCTAGGGAGCCGCTGGAACGAGCATACTTTGTGCCGTCTTGAAGAGTGACTGCGTGTATGGACTATAGATTGTACTGAACTGCTTGGAAACTGCCGCTTTCCCACGACTTGAACGCCAGTCGCAACATCTCAACGTTGACGAACAGACTTGACATCCACATGCATTCTACGGCCGCAGAGCTGGGAAAGTCCACAATTTGGCGAGTCTAGTTTGCATGATTGTAACGTGGCAGACGATTAGAAGCGTCCTGAGGTCCTCCCAGATAGTCTCGCGACACGGATTGACAGCACAGAAGTGGAAGCGGCGGTTTCAAAGGTGATTTTGGCCCAAGAAAAATGCGCGTTGGCTGGTATCGATTACATTTGTACAAAGCAGCGCCCGGCTACATTAGCATCCGTGTATAACCATCAGAGCTGTGTACATCTAAGCAGCCTGTGTCGTAGGAACGTGAGTGCCACGCTCAAAATAAGTCCACTGGCCCTCCGTGGGCTTCTCCTCAAGGTCCTCCCACCTATATAATTCGTTAGCAAAGTCATATCACACACGTGCTCGACAAACACTTACACCTTGGCCTTCGCAAGAGTCTCCACAAGCTCGTTCTCGCCCTCCGCCACCTGGATAATCTCCTCGAGCAGACCGGAAGAGATCTGGTTCTCAATCTCCGAGATCTGGTCGATTGTGAGAGCAGGCTCGGGCTCAATGCGAGGGATCTTGGCGTTATCTGCCCGAATGTCCTTCTGCAGGTGAATGCCCTGGTCCTTCTTCAACTCCTCATCCGTAGGTCCCTCGGGGAATGGCTTCTTGGGCACGTAGTCGTCGTCCCATTCTTGAGTCTTCATGCCCTCGAGCGTCTGGGGCTTCCATACAATGTTGAAAGTCTTCTCGCCGGAAGGAGTCGAAATGGGGATCTTGCGGAAGGCCTCGGGGTGTCCATCAATGATCTTCTCGACGCGGGCTTGCCATTCCTCCAGACCGGCGGGCTTGACGGACTCGATGACGCTCAAGCGGTGCCTTGTGAGTGCCTCGGTGGACTGGCGGTAGACGCTGTGCTCGGGGAAGAACTTGAGCTTCTCCAGGGTGTTGGTGTAGACGTAGAGCAGGGTGGAGCGCGGGCTGGCGTGTGTGAGGAGGCCAGCGAGGCCGGTGGGCGCGCCAGGCTCGAGATACTTTGCCTTCTGGACGGCGGCGAAGAGGCGTGTGGCGGGTCTCATGGTTGCGACGGGTGTGGAGGGTCAATGGGTGGTGGTTTCAATCGCGCGCGATCTGGATATGGAAGCTCTCGATGTCGTCGTCAGATATGGAACAGTTGTGATTGGCTTGGTTTAGGCGGAGCTTCCCGTCGCGAGCCTGGAAGCATGCGTGCGTGGAAGGGTCTCCTGGACTGTTGGTTAACGTTCATCAGCATCGTGAGCAATCACGATTAACAACATCACGACACACGACACCCTTGACCAGCATATTTACCCACCGAACCAACCGCCCGACCCGAGTCGCTCGCTACGTCCCACAGCTCGTATCCTTTGTGGCAGCTCGAGCACCCCTTTGTACCGCCCCGCCTCGAAGGGCCACGCAGCCGACCTTCAACGAACAATTGTCCATTGCGATACCTTGGACGAACCACGGGCAATAGTGCCCATCAACACTACCAATTATGCGGTTACAATCTCTTTTCTCTCTGGCGCTGCCGCTTCTCTCATCCGTGGCCACCGCACAGCAAGATCGTACATCAATAGAGCAGCATGTCGACTCCCTTGCTATACCACAGCTACAACGGCGAGATGCGCCCGCTGCTGCTCAAGGCGCCATGGAAGGGCACGACGGCAAGACAAAAACGGACGGCGGAGCTGGAGAGGGCACCATCTTCAACGGCAAGAGGGTACCACCTTCGCAGGAGATCGCAGGAGACGATCTGGACGAGACCATCAAATCGGGATACTGGATGGTTGAGTTCTTCAGCCCTTATTGCGGGCACTGCAAGCATTTCGCGCCGACCTGGCAGACAATGTACGAGTTCTACTACACCGATGATCCAGTACCGCAATCGGAAGGCACCGAGGACGATCTGAACGGATTCACCAAATACTACGACTTCCACTTCGCAAAGGTAGACTGCGTCGCAAACGGAGACGCTTGCGCAGCCCACAACATCGGATCATTCCCGACCGTTGTGCTTTTCAAGGATGGCGTCAAGGTTAGCTCAAATACTGGCGCACAGAATCTGGCATTCATGAGCACCTGGGTTGAAGAGACTCTCGAGACAATCAAGCCTGGAAGCAGGATCAAGGGTGGCCCGAAGCTTCCTGCGGTCGGAGACCACACTGTGGACAAGCCTTTACCGGAGCCTTTACCCCTGGAGAAGGAGAAAACGAGCACCACGGTTGCAGCGACGTCGACCAAGTCTACAATCAAGGCCACCAAGATCGCGAAACCCATCCCCAACGCTGCCGGTAAGAGTCAGGATCTGACGGCAGAGAGCTTCCAGCGCCTGGTGACTATGACACACGACCCTTGGTTCATCAAGTTCTATGCGCCTTGGTGTCCCCATTGCCAACATCTGGCCCCCAACTGGCAGGGAATGGCCAGAAAGATGGAGGGCCAAGTCAACATTGGAGAGGTCAACTGTGACATTGAGAAGCGACTCTGCCGCGATGTCAAGGTCGAGGGATACCCCACCATTCTGTTCTTCCGAGGAGGCGAGCGCATCGAGTATGATGGTCTCCGTGGCCTGGGAGACTTGATTCTCTTTGCTCAACGAACCATGGCCGTCGAGGAAGGTGTGCGTGATGTGACTGCTGCTGAGTTTGAGGAGCTCGAGGAGAAGGAAGAGGTCATCTTCCTCTACTGCTACGACCAGGCCACCACCTCCGAGGACTTCGCCGCACTCGAGCGCCTCGTCATGTCCTTGATCGGTCACGCAAAACTGGTCAAGAGCTCCGACCCAGCCTTGTCGCAACGCTTCAAGATCAGCACTTGGCCCCGCCTACTTGTCAGTCGCGATGGAAAGCCTTCGTACTACGAGGCTCTCTCGCCTCAGACTATGCGCGATACCCGTCGCGTCCTCGATTGGATGCAGACTGTCTGGCTGCCCATCGTTCCCGAACTCACCGCCTCGAATGCACGCGAGATCATGGACAACAAGCTTGTCGTCCTCGGCATTCTGTCGCGCGACCGCCCGGAAGAATTCGCCATCGCGAAGCGCGAGATCAAGAATGCCGCACTGGAATGGATCGACAAGCAGACACAACAATTCCAACTCGCAAGACAGGAGCTCAGAGACGCCAAAAAGCTTCGCATCGAAGAGGCCGAAGACCGCAACAACGAGCGTGCCCTGAGGAATGCCAAGGGTATCAGGATCAACAAGGAGGACATCCAGCAAACGGAGGTAGGCTTCGCCTGGGTTGATGGTGTATTCTGGGAACGATGGATCAGGACCACCTACGGCATTTCCGTTCGTGACGGCGAACGCGTCGTCATCAACGACGAGGCCAACAAGCGATACTGGGACAACACCGTGACGGGCAACCCAATCGTGTCTTCGAGGACATCCATCTTGGAGACGCTCTCCCGAATCGTCGCCAACCCCACGACCCTCACTCCGAAATCCACAACGACGCCGCTCGGACACATCTGGTGGGTCATTAGAGGTGGCTTCCTATCGCATCCGCTTGTGAGCGCTATCATCCTTATGGTCTTCTTCGCTGGCGGTGCCATGTACGCGCGAAGCTACGTCAAGAAGACTGGCGGCTACATCAAGCTGTCGGAGAAGGGAGGGCCCATGGATGGTCTGCTGGGCGGCAACAGTGGCGCCCAGGGCCAGGGCAAAGTTGACTAGTTCGTCCGACGAAGTGACATCTAATATTGGTTGATTGAAAATGGCGTTTGGGGGCAAGGGAAGATTTTCTTGTATGGATAGGGATAGAACCGAACGGAGGTGTTTGTATGGCGGTGACAGCGTAGCCGAGCGAAATATGAACTTACATCTGATTATGTCAACCAACACTACAGTCAATTCCGCCATCATATCATCTGCCTGCTCTCTAAGGATCGCCACACCACCCGCCATCAACAACATAACTACTCCCAGTAACCGCACTCGCTTCATCACTCGCCAAAAACACAATCACCTTCGCCACCTCCATCGGTTCTAGATCTCTCTTCAAACTCTGCGCTGCCATAACTTCCGCCCGATACTCATCCGTCAACACCTCCTTGATCTGCCTCTCCGTCGCAATCGCCCCGGGCATCACACTATTGACCCGAACCCCCCAGGGCCCAAACTCCTTACTATGCGTCCTAGTCAACCCCATGATCGCCGCTTTGATAGTCGTGTAAGCCGGCAACCCCACGGCCGGGATCCGCCACGTAATGCTGCCCATATTGACAATACTCCCGCCGCCGGCCGCTTGCATCGCGGGCACGAAAGCCTGCGTCAGGAAGAACATGTGCCGCAGGTTGACGTTCATGTTGAAATCCCAGCTCTCGGGCGTCATGGACATTGTGTCTTTGCGCGCGAGCGAGCCTGCTGAAGCGGCATTGTTGATCAAGACATGGATGATCTTGTGCGTTTGGAGGATTTCTTGGGCGAGGGCTTGTAGTTTTGGGAGGTCGGAGACGTCGCTTTGGTGGAAGATTGGGGTTGGGACGGGGTTGCCGGTTATTGGGTCGGTTAGGGTTTTGATTCGGGCGATGAGGGTTTCGGCGGACGAGGTCGAGATGTCGAGGATTATCACTTGGGCGCCTTGCAGGGCGAAGAGTTCGACGGCGGATGCGCCGATGCCTTCGGCGCCGCCTGTTATTAGGACATTTTTGGCACGGAGCGAAGGGTAGATTGCGTGGTGGGTTGTCATTGTGTAGATGCTGTGATAGTTGTGGGCGGTGGTTTGTACGCTTTCGGATTTGAGTTGGGAGTTGAGGAGGGAGATATACTGTACGGGGAGGGCGCAGGGTATCAATTGTTGTAGCTAATGTTACATCACAAAGTGACCCCAGTCAAGTAAAGAGCTTGCGTTGTCCCGGTGGAGCCATCTGGTAATGGCTGAACAGGTAGAAGAGGGGGTGTTGGCATGAGGTGTGGATCACACCGTAATGTGTACCTAAGCATGTCGTCGGAATCGGGCTCATGAAGTCCGTTGCCGACAAACGCCGTTGCTTCGGCAGTGGTAGATCACAAGTAAAGTATACACTTGTATCCGGATACAAGCAGGCACGACAGGATTCGGGGTAGAGGAGAGGCCAGAGCAATGACAGACTTATACAAGAGCGAATGGGTTTCAAGCAATCTGGTGGTTTAGCAAGGTACCCGTATTAGGGGGCAATGCAATACGAGACTGATACGGACTCTTTGCACATTGGTGTTCATACAATTATACACAGATAGCCATAATGAATCCCTAGCATCATGGCTCATTCAATCGGCAGAAACAGGCTTGGGCCCTTCCAACTCTCGAGCCCTAGAAGAATCTAACGTCATGAGGATTGCGGCGATACATGGCATCAGCCATCTTCGCCACCTGAGCAATCTCCTTGACATCGTGCACACGGACAATATCCGCACCACCTCGAATGGAAGCTGTGACCGCGGCTGCCGTCCCCCACAACCTGTCTTTTGGCTCCGTCACGCCGGTAATCTTGCCAATGAAGCCTTTGCGGCTACTGCCAACCAGCCAAGGCATGCCTCCCGTCAGTACTCTGAATCTGTTTCGATCGCGAAGGGTGCGGCGCATGGACAAAAGGGCGAGGTTTTGCTCCTGCGTTTTTGCAAATCCAATACCGGGATCGAGAACGAGTCTCCACTTTCGAACGCCAGACCTTATGGCATTCTCAATTCGCTCGAGCAGCTCGGTCCTTACCCCGACGGCGATTCCGTTTGGATATTCACAGTTTTCCGGGTTCTGCATAGTCGCAGGAGTGCCACGCATATGCATCATAACGTAAGTACAGCCAAGTCGTGCTACGGCTGGCAGCATTTCGGAATCCATCATGCCGGCGGAGATGTCATTCACAATATCGGCACCAGCGTGCACGGCTGCCTCTGCAACAGCCGCGCGATATGTGTCGACTGAGATTGCGATGCCTTTCGCTTCGGGCAGTGATTTGATTGCTGCGATTGCCGGAAGCACCCTGTTGATCTCTTCTTCGGCGGTGACGTCTGGTGCGTTAGGCCGGGACGATTGACCGCCCACATCTATGATATTCGCTCCTGCCGCAATGTGGGCAGCCGCTGTCTCTCTCAGACTTTGGGTATCCAGAGCGTTTGAACCACCATCCGAGAAAGAGTCAGGCGTAGTGTTGAGTATCGACATGATTTGCGTTTGGCGGGTGGGTATCATGCTGTGAACAACGTTGCCTGGAGCGAGCGGTGTTGTAGTATACATGTCGATCGTTGAAGTCTTCGGGACTGCCTTGTACATGTCTTCAAGATGCTTTCCGGTACGCGGGTTTTCCCAACCTCGCAGGCCCGAAAGACTGCGGATCGTGTTAGTATATGCGCGATTGACAACGGGGTTTCCAGGAACATACTCCATGATGGGCTTCAAAACAAATTCTCGCTCGTGCATCAACATGTGAGGTATCGTCAAACGCTCTGAGTCCACCACCTCATTCCGAAAGATGGCAATGTCCAGATCAATGTTCCGAGGGCCTTTGTCGATCAGCTTGACGCGGCCATGGCCTTGTTCAATAGCTTGCAGGCGATCCAGCAGCTCCATCGGACTGAGTGAGGTCTCAATCTGCAACCAGTCAGCGTCGATCGTATGTATTGGATGAATGCCAGTGAGCACTGTAATTCTTCACTTACCTCGCACGCGCCATTCAAGAAACGCTCTTGATCTTCGACGTACATCGGCTTCGTTTCGTACAGGAAGCTGGTATCAACAATACGCATGTCCGGGTCCGCATCGATAGCGCGGCAAGCTCGTTCGATCTCCTCGATCCTGTTGCCAACATTGCTCCCCAGCGCCACGACAACCCCGCGCTCCATCTTGCGTCGAGGTGGTGTTGTGACGTCAATGGGCGAAGTAGACGGGCTCGCTGGCGTCACGTGTGTCGGAAGAGAAGGCGAGGGAGATGACAATCGGGTATCCAAATCTCCCATCATATCTTTTAGCGTCGCTGCCTGCGCTTCTCCGGGGGCCGTGGCAGGCGATGCTTCAATCTGAAGATCCTGGTGAGTGCTGTCGGTTGACATCTCGAAAGGCACGGTGCTGCGTAAACCCGAGTCATGGTCGTCAGATTCGTCCAGAGGGTACTCAGGCTCTTCATGCTGACCACTCGCAGCATCACCATGCTCATCAGAGATTGTGGAATCCGCTTCGGCGCGGCTATCTGTTTCTACCCTCAGGGTCTTCACGACGAGGTGCTTCGCAAGGTCGGGCTTTGCAGAGTCAACCACATCAGCGACCGCTTTGGCTAAGTCGTCAGCATTGGCGAACACAAGACCTCCGATTCTGGGGATCAGCTTCGAAGTAATTGTATCCCTCATGCGAGTGACTTGCTGGCGAGCAGAAAGGAGTAGACCATCCTGCTGAGCCGGATCACCCTTGAGCGACAACCTGATTGCCACAGGAGAAACCTTGCC
Source organism: Cladosporium phlei (assembly GCA_003614995.1). Lineage (NCBI taxonomy): Eukaryota > Fungi > Ascomycota > Dothideomycetes > Cladosporiales > Cladosporiaceae > Cladosporium > Cladosporium phlei. The sequence continues at coordinate 19,073 of QZFA01000210.1, read as the reverse complement.
TTCGTTGAACATTCGAACCATAGCAGAGAGGTGGGTTATGAAAAAGAGGCATTCAACATCCTGATCCGACACGACGCGGACTTCGCTATCGCATGTATCCTGGCCCAATTTAAGCTGCAGAACGATTTTCTGAGTTTCGGGAATCTTTCCTGCAGCTGTGCGAGTGAGAGTCTGCAAACCAGAGAGACCGCTGACTGGAAGAGCATCCCAGACAGTTTTGAGGGTTTCCATAGGCTCCCATACGCGTTTGCCAAGTTCGTACTCGAAATCTTGCGATGACTTAATGTACACACGCACAAGTGGATATCCTGTTTTGCGAACGTCTTCGTTCGATCTAAAGAACTGTCAGTTGCTACGACGTTCGTCTTCGAAATCATCCCCTTAGGACTCACTTGTCAGGCGACCAAGCCTTGTATTTCTCAACGCTGAATTTGGTGTGAGGTGGAATCTCCAAGCGCACGCGTGAAAGTGTACGCATATCAGGCCGGAGCGCAGTTTTCGAGTCCAGTGGCTGCTCCGGCGTGACCGTTGTAGTGATGGCCACGGGGTCATCACCTACGACAACGCTCAGGGCGACCTGGTCCAGCTTTAACGATGTAGTCAAAGGCTTTACAATCTTGAGTAGTGCTTCGGTAAGCATCTTTGGGACTGCTGTGACATCGTCAAAATGTACACGATCGCATACTTGTCCCAAAATTGCCAATGCGCTAGTGGTGAGGTGCTGGACTTCCTCATCCAAACCACCAATGATAACTTTCTCTGTTGGAGGCACATCCACTGGAGTCATTTGAAACACAACTTGCCGTACCTCCACAGGACGATTGTCCCAAACGGTTTCTCTGAAGCGCATCTTGAAGGATTTGTGAGGTCGCACGGCAATTGAGGTCATGATGCGATCGGCTGACACATTCTTCCACAGCTCGATGCTATGCAAAGGCTGTTCCGCATCTTGGGTATGGTTTGCAGATTCGACCACCTGGTGCTTCCCCGAGTGTTCTCCTGGGGAAAGGTGAACACGTAAGGAGTCCACATGTTCGTGAGGCGTGTCGCGTAGTATCGCGCCGAATCCGTCGATGATGGAAGACAGTCCTTTGAGAGAAGACCGTCCGCACGTTTCTCCGAAGCGACGTGCAATTACCGACAGGTCAATGACTTCAGGACTCGATACTACTACGTCCATATCCTCATGCTCAATGAAGTCTTGGCTTGCGCGAACCCTACTATCAATCAGCTACTGCTCGAATTTTAGCTCCAAAATATAACTAACTTTAGATTCTGATTGTTTGTGGTCGCCGAGGACGAAATCGGTGGATAGAGCCCTTCACTCAGCAGCACAGGTCTGCTCATGGAGGTCAAAGAGGGAGCTGCTTCTTGCCAAAGTCGTTCGTGATACCATCCGACCGGGCCAGAGTTTTGCCTGTATGCACTCGAAGTCCTGACTCCTTTTAGCTCGACATATCTGCTCAAGTTGGAAGAGCAGAAGTTGCGTTCTAGTGACTGTACGGCAGCTTCGATGAAAGACATATTGGATGTGAATGCGCGGTGAAGAAGTTCCCTTCGAACTCCGTCCATCATCTTGTTCGTTGCGTTGTCGATTGTGTCCGTGACTCTTTGATGTGTCGGCTGGTTGGCGGTGTTTTCGACGAAGAAGCTGGCTTTTGGGCGCAGAAAAAGCTCAAATGACAACCGTCTTATTGTGTTCTCCGAATTTGGAAGGTGCGACCCTACCTGGTGATGCATCTCTGATGTTGTAGTGCCGACTCGAAGGATGAAATCTGGAGATCCATCCACAGATCCCAATGGATCGTTACAAGACAATAAGCACTGCAGATCCCAGCTTATGTCATGGCCCCCCTTCGAGGTGAGCTCGAGGGTCGCACGTTCAACGGACGGCCATGCAACGACCGCTTGCTTCACCAAGTTTTGCAGATATTGCAACACGGACAGAGTATTTCTATCCGGAGCCCGTGTTCGCGCAATCGTTTCGTGCCAATGAGGTTTCAACCCGCCCGAGTTATACTGTGGGCCTGGTTTCCGGGAGTATGCTTTCAGTGGACCAAGGATAAGACCAGAGCCCTGAAGTGTGTCACGATGGCCACTGGACACGTGTCAGCATCGGTCCTGTCATGAGGTTTCACGAGACGAAGAGACGTACCTAACTTTCGAACTCACGCGCGATCTGTTCGTTTCGTAGAAATTTTCAGCTGAAGCCATACGAAACATCTGTAGGGCCCAGTCATCACTATTAGGATTGACTTGATTACGAAGGTCAAGTCCCACAACACGGGAATGGAACGACCTCCTTCCAGTTCTCGACCCTACAGGGAACGCCGAGAACAGCCGTGTACGCCACATCGTGGGTGTCATGGGGGAGCGGATGAAGCCCAGAGTGACCGGCTTTGTCGAGTCCTCGCGGACGATCAATTAATGATAGAAAGCATGCGTCCAGTGGCTGTAAAGAATCAACGCTGGTCAGGTAATGTAGGTGAATTGTAACAGAGTAGGCTGTCACGTGTTGATTTAGGTGATTTAGGGAACCTTCATTCCACCTGTGGATCGAGAGGAGAGGAGCCTGGCAGTTGGGCGAAACTTTGACGGACACGGCCCGGCGCGTAAGTCACGAGACTCCAGTCCAGGCTGCCGCTAAGATTACGTAAGGCAGTACCTACACGGTAAAAGGTCGTCCATCCACCTCTCATCATTAGATTCAGAGCTACATACATCAACCTGCGAATAAGATCCCGGAGTTCTATTCTAAGTGAGTGCCAAGTCGGTATAGCACCGGATCAGGTGTCGATTCATGCATTTTCGGCACACCCAACACGACGCTCAAACTTGGCTTTCACGACCAATGGCTGGCAGAGAAACATTCGGAGAACGCTTAGGTATCACTGGCTCCTATGGACAATTCAGGCAACAGGAAAACAGCGGATGCTCTGCTGCAGCACGACCTGCTCCATGGATGTCCCACCCATCGTCGAGTATTCACTGCACAGCCTTGGAAAGCCTTCGGTGGCCTCTGCTTGGCGCATCCTCGATCACCACTGTGTTGCCTGCAAAGGCGTTAGCAACCAGCTACACCTGACTGCGCGCTGAATCCTTCGAGAGGCAGTGCAAGTCCCAATGTATAACGACGTCGCGCTCTTTGTTCCACTAGAGAAAGTTCCTCCAGCCATAAGTAAAAGCGCACGCTGCCATTCTGCCAAATCTGACAATTCAGCACTCACTTCCAGCCTCATCACCCAATATTCACCATGATCAACATCCGCGATTGGGAATCCCGCAGAACTCACCAGGCATGGGGCACTGGTTCCGGTAACCCTGCTCTGATGGTTCTAACCTGTATGGTGGTCAACATCATTGCTTTGATCGTGGCGGTTTTGATCTGCTCCTTCGTGATTGTTGACGGACCCAACGACCTGGGCTATGGGTAAGCATCAAAAGCAGCTGAGAAACCACCGCAGCTACTGATGACATCTTCCACGTAGGACTGGTTGGTCGGTCTTCATTCCTGCACCCGCTGTCGGCATCATCTGGACTCTCATCGATATCGGGCTATGCCGCTACTCTGTTCTACACCCGATCTATTACTTGGTGGCATCCATTTGGCTATTCATTGTGAACATCAGCTGCGCTTCGGCGGGTGTCGCGATGTACAGGTAGGCAGATCTCTTTAATCTCAGTCAGATAGACCCAGCATCAGTCAGACACACTGCTGATAATTCTTCTCTAGCTGGTCTCAGGGTGCGTCTTTCGTACCAGGCGTGTTCATCTTCGTTTCTGCGGTCGTGTACGTACGGCCCCCATCTCTCTCGCGGCAGCTTGCTTACCTTGTGTCGCAGCTACGTCTACATCATGGTAGTCTGCTCTATCAAGATCCACAAACTAAGGACCCGTCCGCAAAGCAGCGGTGTCGCTTAGACACTTGAAGACAGGGACGCAGGAGAAGCTCGGGAACTCAGCAGGCAGTCGCGTGCAAACGCAGGAAATAATGTTTAATGTCTTGCCTCGTGGCATGATGCTCGCACTCATTTGAAGGAAGATATCGCAATGGACTAGATGATAATGATTAATATATGCACGAACTCGAAGATTTGAATGCAAACGAATGCTTGAGCACAGCTTACTAATGCATGCCAACATCACAAAGAACCTAGCTGGACTTTCACGACGAATGTCGTACTCTGTGTCGTCGTCGCTTACGAGATGTGAGGTTGACATTCCCAGAAGTAGTCTGTTTGGACCACAACATCATCGTCAACAACACGTGCAGAGAATATGTACTGTCACGAGACGCCCATTATGCCTTGGCTAAGTCACGGTGAAACTAATCACAAACGCCCAGACAAAGCTGAACGCGTGCCAGGCGTCCCATGCATGCATCTTTTGCCGAGGCTCCGAGGCAGTTGTGAAAGGCGGAGATCACCTACCTGAAGTAACATACAACCACCTTTGAACCTTGAAACAGACCATATACCAACTCCTGATCGCGTCTCCAAACCACTTTCCTGTCCAAACTTGCACCAGACAAGTGAACCCTCTCATACGACTCACACACACATATCGCAATCATGACTTCCCCTCGTATGCCACCCTCTCCCCAAGCGTAAACAATGGGATATTTGGGCAGCATGCTTACACTCACTCAGAACAGATCCGCACGGTCACGACCGACCTGCTCAATATCACACACCCCATCATGCTCGCTGGCATGAACGTCGCCGCCGGCCCCAAGCTCGCGGCAGCCGTCACCAACGCCGGCGGCATCGGTGTGATCGGTGGCGTCGGCTACACCCCAGACATGCTCAGGGAACAGATTGCGGAACTCAAGAGCTTCCTCAACGACAAGAACGCACCGTTCGGTGTCGATCTTCTCATCCCCCAGGTTGGCGGCAGTGCCAGGAAGACCAAGTCAGTTGCCTCAATATCCTAAGACTTCGCCAGCAATGCTGCATGCAGTTCGTACTAACACGACTTTCACAAGCTACGACTACACCAAAGGCAAGCTCGACGAGCTCGTCACCATCATCATCGACAGCGGCGCCCGCCTCTTCGTCTCCGCCGTCGGCGTCCCGCCCAAATCCGCCGTCGACCGCCTGCACAAGGCCGGCATCCTCTACATGAACATGATCGGCCACCCCAAGCACGTCCCCAAGTGCCTCGCCCTCGGCGCGGACATGATCTGCGCCCAGGGCGGCGAGGGCGGCGGCCACACCGGCGACGTCCCCACCACCGTCCTGATCCCCACCGTCGCCGCAATGTGCAAAGGCAAGAAGGGCGGGCTCGGCTCAGAGGTGCAGGTCATCGCCGCCGGCGGCCTCTTCAACGGGCAGTCGCTGGCGGCCGCCATGGCGCTGGGCGCCAGCGCCGTTTGGGTCGGCACCCGCTTCATCCTGTCAGAGGAGGCGGGAGCGCCCAAAGCGCACCAGGAAGCTGTCCGCACCGCGGGCTTCGACGACAACATCCGCACCATCATTTTCACGGGTCGCCCGCTGCGCGTGCGCAACAACCCGTACATTGACAACTGGGAGACGAACCGCGCGCAGGAGATCAAGGAGTTGACGGCGCAGGGCCACATTCCTGTCGAGCACGATCTGGAGCGCTTGGGCGATGATGTCGACGATGACACTATGGACAATGCCAGGCCTTTCTTGATGGGCAAGGCTAGTGCTGTTGTCAACGAGCGTCTGTCGGCGAAGCAGATTATTGATGATATGGTGCAGGGTGCCGTTGATGAGATTAGGAAGAGTAGCGCGGCTGTTGTGTCGAAGAGCAAGCTCTAGATTTCTTGATCTTCACGTTAATGGAATGAAGGCACGTTTTGTATGTAAGCGGTTTGATTCTGTGAAAGTGGGCTTGGTCAGTATGAAAGTGATTCGCCTCTTTCTTATTGGTCCTTGCATTGTCTCTCATTTGAGTGTTTCTCAGAACGTATTTGCATACCATGCCTTCGCATGAACACGTACAATGCCTCTCCCGCCTTCTACAGTACCCGCCACTCATCAACGGCATCAGAAACCCCAAACTTTCAAAAGACGTGTATCATTCGAATCTAAAAGTCGTAAAAGGTAAAACACTTTTCTTTCCGAACAACATGCCGAATGCCTTGCAATACGCCTGCTAAAAACCCTCCATGTCATACCTCAAACATCAGCTCAACGAGACGTCAAAGCTTATTTGGGCTTCTCGTCGGCCTTCTTCGCAAACTCTACTCTCAGAATCAAGTGGCCGAAACCGTAGCCGTCCACGCGCTCGCACGCCCGAGCAGCATCTGTGCGGTCTGCGTAAGAGACGAAAGCAAAGCCCTTGGCGCGGCCGGTCTCGCGGTCCTTGGCCAGGAAGACACGTGTGACCCGGCCGTGGCGCTCGAAGATCTCGCGGAGGTCGTTTTCTTCGGCGAATTCGGAGACCTGGTGGATTGTTAGCATGGAGTTTTCTTTCTGTGGCAATCTCGCAAGATAGACATACGTTTGTGACACGAAGAGTAGCCAGGTCGTCGCGCTCGAACTTGCCGCCCATCCTCTCGCCTGTGGTTCCCGCACCGCCCTTTCGCAGATGCGGCGGGACGTAACCTCCGCTCGCGCCACCGAGGCCACCAGCAGCCGACTCACCGCCCTCGGCCGCAGCCATGTCTGCGGGCGCGGCGTCCTCGCCGGCGGGCGCCATGGTGTCCTTGAAGGGACACTTGGTGGTGAAATGGTCTCCGGAACAGATACGGCACTTGATCTGCATCTTCTTGAGCGCGTCGGCCTTCTTGTCCTCCTCGGGCGCCTTCTCCTGGGCGCCGCCGGCCTTGAAGCCGACGGACGGCTTGAACATGATGTTCTCACCCAGTGTGGTGGTGTCTCCAGGCCCGGCGGGCTTGCCGGCCTCCTCGCCAATCTTGGTCCATGCCCGGCGCTCGGCGACGCGCGGGTTCTCCTTCTTCTTGACGACGGTGCGGCGGATGCGCTGGGTGCGCTTTACTTTTTTGCCGTCCTCGTTGATGAAAATGGTGACTACGGTCTCGGTGCCGTCCTTGTTCTTGGAGACTTGGGGCGCGGGGATGGCGGTGGCGAGGTCGGGCTCGCCGTCTTCGGCCCAGTCGACGGTTTTCTGTGCGTTTGTTGCCATGATTGCGGTTGTGTGTATGTGGTGAAGTGTTCCAGGGTGTGCTGTGAGTGGTAGAGTAATCGAAAAGTGCCCGCGTTTTGCGCCACACTTTCAGAAGCCAAGATTCACGCTTCAGCCACAGTGTGGCTTCCTCCGAGCGACAGTCTTCACCTCACTGCATCTGTTGACCTAACCATCACTACAAATCATCAATCTTTCAGCAATGTTGACATGAAGGCATCAAGATGCATGTCATAATTAACTTTGCGATGGCCGGCTGACAACAATTTTTGAGAACGACATGCTTTATTCACCTGGCCTACAGCAAGGTTTCGCTTACTCACTTCACGCCCTGAACTGTCCAACTCATAAACGGTCGTCAAATAGGCAGCTACGAGGCGACCGGGTGCTCTCACGCAACTGCAACACCTCAAGAGCTGATACCATCCCCATCCGCCCTCAAAAACGCACCTGTTGCCATTGAGAGATTGGATTTCTAATCAAAATTCTATACCTCAATGGCCAGGTATGTCAATGGCAAGGCACGTCTCAAGCGGTAATGCCTAATGCTTCCGCCTGCGGTTCACTCCAAGTCACCGGTGAGATATAACTTTTATACTCGGGCCATCTCAGTGGTAAGTTGAATCTCAGGTGGTGATACCTAACATTCCCGGTGAGATACAACTTCGTCCCTGCCTCGTGCACATCACTCGCGACTGCTTCAGCACGCTCATCCACCGCCACTGCCCTCTCTTCACTCACAGTTCCCCCTTCAACTTCGCCCATCTTGCGTTGGCACACTCACCACTTACATCACTTACATCTCACACAAGCAGCATCCTCCACCGAGAACATCGCATATACCTTCTCACTCCATCATTGCGCTCTATTCGTTCAGCTGGCTCACAAGACAACCAACTCTCGTACCTACACACACACCCCTCAAGACATCGATCCACAAGCCAAACAACGCCGCCATGCTTTTCGCCAACGCAATCGTCAACGGCACTACTGTCGTTCTGGCCGCCTTCATGAGGACGGGCGTTTTGGCTTCACAAGTGTCTGCGATCAACTGTAAGTTGCATCTACTGTATGCATCTATGCAGCGCTCCTTTGCTAACGATGTCAACAGCAACCGCCGCCGCAGTGGGAAACGCTTCGAGTCCTAGCACCGATGTTCCAAGCATACTGCCTCCTCCCGAACTCAGCGGCCTCGAAGTTCAGCCAGCGACCGATCCCACTGGACTAATCCACGACTCGATGCTACGACCAACCAAGACCTTCACTGTCACTGCCGCTGCATCAACGAGCACTGTCTAGGAGACCGTCTAGGAGACGCCAAACACTACTGGACAACACCACAACTCGACGATGCAAGCATCCAAGACTTCCACCGTCTGGGTCTGGGAAACTGTCTGGGTAACTGTAGGGGAAACTGCCACAGACCAACCTGTCTCACGACTGCCGACTTTGCATGACACGACATATCTCTCCGGTTTCGAAACCCTCGTCTCCGCCCACAGCAATGAAAGCATGGCGGCAGACCAGCGAGATGGCACCGTTCACGGCGACGGGATCTTTGACCCTGCTGCAACCAACCATCGTGACGGTGCTCCTTCTCTTGCCGACATGACGACAACCACGCATCTCCCCAACGGCACGGTCGGCTCTCAGAACCTCACTTCCTCCAACCACAGTCGGATCTGGGCCGCCCCACGTATCAACGCGTTTGCTCTTCTTGGCGACGTTCTCCGCATCATGAACTGGTGGTCTACATTGATCAACCTCATTGCCATCTTCGTTCTGCTGTACTGGATGATCGCCATGTACATCTGCGATTGCATCGTCGTGGCCGTGGCGATGTTATACGGAATGATTGCTGGGGCGTGATGAGCTTGCCCATCCAACTGGGCTACTTGGCCAACGCTCCCTCTCATTGGTGTCGCTTGGAACTGCGAGTGACCGGCGTTCAGGCATCACCACTCGATCCTCGCTGCATGCATCCGTCCACTCATCGGTTCATTTGTTTTTCTTTCCCTTTTTTTTGTACTCTGTCAAGGAAAACTTGTTTTGGTTATATAACATGTAACGTCGAAATCGATTCGTTCTACTTCGTGCTCACAACCTCCCTTTGATGCTAAAGTTTGTCGGATGAGTACCTATCTCACTGATACTAGCACGTTCACGGCATACGTAAAGAAGCTGATACCGCCGCTTACTGACGTGTGATCCAGCGAGATGTCGGTATCCGGAGCCTGCTCTCTCACTGGTATAGAGCAGGAGTCGATACAGGGAGGTCGCTGACAGTACCGTCAGATTGACATACTTTAGCATGAACTGAGGCAGTCGCACGTGTTTTCAGCTGAAATAGATTCCGATTCATGAGCGATACGACAACGTCTCCATATCATGCTTCACAGTCGATCCAAATCGATCAATGTTTCTCTCTATTAATAGAGCACTTCGCTCAACTATGCACATCTATGCAAAAAAAGGGTATCTATCTTTCATCATCCATCCATGCATGCATGCAAACCGCTCATTCAATCGTCAAGTCAAGTCATCTTCTCCGGCGTCGCCGCCATCCCCGCTCCCACACCGCGCAAAAGCACAATAGTATTCCCCGTCTGCACAACCCCGCCCAACTTCTCGCCGTAATCTAACAATCTCCCGCCCTCCACATGGAAGATCCTCAACTTGTTCTCCTCTCCTTCAACTTGATTGTTCAAATTCGCGACTTGCAAGCTCTTCGCCGCCAGATCCAGAACTCTCCCTACGCTGTACTCCGTCGAATAGAAGAAGTTTCCTTTGGGGATCTTGGCGGTGAGGGTATCCGATGATGCCTCCACAAACAGGTACACGCGCTTCTCCTGCGGGATTTTGGCCTCGCCTTTTGCCGTCTGTTTGAGGGTTGCTAATTCTTGCAATTGTGCAGCGGCGGCTTGTTTTGTTTTTGAGACGGGTGCTTTGGGCATATTCGCCTTCTTCGCGGCGCCCCATGCTCGGAGTCTATCCAGCGCCGCGGCGCCTTTTGCTTTTTGCGTATCTTGCTTTGGCCGCGCGCCCAAGGGCACGAGGTTCGCGCAGTTGTGTTCGTATGTGAAGCGGTGTTTGAGGCAGTAGGAGCGGTTGCATTTGTCGCAGTGCACGCCTGTTACGAGCGGGGTGTTGATGAGGGTTTTGCACGCTGGGTCGGCGCATTGTTGCTCGTGGGTGAGGATGTTGGGTCTTCCGGTGGATGAGGGAGTGGTGGTTTGGGGTCCTCGGTTTGCGGCTGCGCGTTTCGCGGCCCATTCGCCGGCTTTGGGGCATTCGTGGGAGGTTTCGGTGCGGTGGTCGAGGCAGAATTTGCTAAGGAACGTGTTAGTGAGGTTCGGGCGTTTGGTTGATTGGACGGAAACGTGCCTTACCCTTTGCAGCTTTCACATCTGAAGGGTAAGAGGTCGAGTTGGCGACAGAAGGGCATTTGGCAGTGGGCGCCGATCGCCTCTACGTCGCCGGTGGACATTGCGCTGAAGGAGGATTCGGGTTGGTCGTTTGGTTTGGGGGTGCTGCTGCCGGAAGCCATATTGGGCGGTGTATGGGTGTTGATGTAGGTAATGGACGCTGTGGCGATGTGGGAAAGATGCTGAGTAATGAGTGAAGTTTATTGCGATTATGCGATAGTGGATGTTCAGTCGTGGTCGTAGCTGGAAGCTTCTCGGTTCGGATGAGACCAGACGACGATGCTGACCGACAAGGTATGAGTTGGTGGAAGGTCTGGCGGCAAACGGCGTGGCATGTGAAGATGACATCGGCTTGGATCGGATCAGCGGAGTGGAGACGTCAGGTGACCATATGAGATAGGGTTCGGCGCTAAGATAAGTGAGGTGGCCGTGTACCAAAGTATACACTATCGCCTTACCTTTACCCCGCCTGCCAGTCTGCCCGCGGTGCCCGCGGTTGTTGCATTTGTATGGGACAACCGGCTGGCCGCATGTGTGCGTGCTACCGGCAGGCAAGGCAAGGCAAGGCAAGGCAAGGCAAGCACATAGCTCGGCGGCTTAAGTACCTGCTCTGGAAGCAGCAAGGTAGCTCGACCTTACACCCTTCTGCCTCGCTTCGACTCATCATCATACACTGCTGACATTGACATTCACGCCTGTTTGCTCCATTCACCACCGCTGCATGCCTACCTAGCGTTATCGTTGCATTGACCGTCCAGCAGCACCAGCAAGCATCGCCTCCAGTACCTCTCTACCAGCAGCTTGGTTGCATGCCCATCGTTCCTCTCACTCCCACAATCTAACTCTCACCTATTCTCACTCGCTCTGCCTCACATCGCTTTCAATCACATCTACCAGGCATCTGCGGGCCAAGCATGATCACGCCGTCCACGCGGGCCTCTATCAGGCCTCGCTCCCTGTCCACCTCTGCAATCCCCCACAGCCAGGCCCGCTCACTCTTCGGCTGGAGTGATCCTGTCTACCCTCGCTCCATCCGCCACCGTACCATCAAGATCAGAGCCAAGCTGCTCAAGACCCTACGTCGCCGTCAGCAATATGACTGGGATGTCGAAGCCAAGCCGTACCTCAGCACCAAGCACGTAAGATACGCGAGCCACTGGGACGGCACGAACAGGCAACGATGGGCCAAGAACAGCGAGAACGATGACAAGCAAGCCAAACACAACACCACTGCTGAGGGCCATGAGCTCAGCGAAAGGGAGAAGGCATGGAAGAAGCAGATGGAGTCGATGCGGAAACGCGTCGAGTCCGATCCATACGAGGCTGTGTTCGGCAAGAGATTCGAGCCTTTCTGGACTCCATTGGTGTCTCAGTGGACGAGGGAAGATCTGGGCCTCTCCAAGAGGGAGGCCGAGAAGTCACCTGAGCCCATCGATGTCAGCTCTCGACGTGCGAAGAACGTCCCTGCCGGGCAGTCTACGAAGGAGTCCTGGAAGCCGATCGACACCAACACTGAGCAGCAAGCGAGCAAGACATCAGAACCCTACGCCTACACTTCATCGACGTCTTGGGATTCTCAGACGAACAAGACGAAGAGGTCAGAATGGGACTCTGTCAGCCGCAAGACGTCGAACTTCGAGTACGACCCTGTGTCCAACCGCATGGTTCCTCTCGAGCCTCTTCCAGTCACCAACAATTCTCAGACAAAAGCAGATGTACCCTCACATTTCACCTGGAAACCCGTCGTCGCTAGAGCTGAGCCTGCTTCTGAGTCGAGCCGGATCAAGTCTAGCAGAAAGGCTACAGAACCCGTCGCAAAGTCGGATGATTCGCCTGCATCTTCGCGACCTCATAATGGCGAGCTTGAGGCATTGTCCGCGAACGACATCCGCGCCTCCATGGGAAAAGCAAGACGCACTTCCGCCGAGCAGCAAGATGAGCAGCAGGCTCTTAAACAACACATCAGTGATTGGGACAGCTCCGCTACGAGACTCAGAGACCAGGTCTCTGCCATCGTCGATGAAGTCTCGGCGGTCGAACTAGGTCGCTACCTACCGACAACCCTTGATAGGCGGGCTCAGACCTCAAAGCCCGCCCAGGCAGTCAAGCCCATGCAGCCCGCATTGCAGCGCATGCAGACCAAGCCTGAGCCGACACCGACTGATCTTGACGACTCAGCCGCGCACGAATCGACAGAGCCCATCTCACAGCCTGTGTATATGCCGAGAGACTGGAGCAAGCAAGCTGATATCCTTCAGTCGGAGCGCGTCATGCGTACTACTGGCTCATATCCTCAACCTAGCGCTCGCCCTACCACTCGCCCTACCATGCGCTGGCTTGAAGACATGAATGCCAGGAAAACCAAATATGAGACGAGACAGGCTGCTGCCGATGCCGAGAAGACAGCCAACGATGCTGAGAGAAACGCAGTCCTCGAAAAGGCAAACGCAATGTTGCAGGCCGAGGTCGCATCTCAGAAGCTTGCTATGAGCGAGCATCAAGATCGAACTTCAAACAAGATCCGATCGCTGAGAGGCGAGCTCGAGACAGCTTACAAGCAGAGCTCCGTGCATGCTGACGCTTTCCGAGACCGCATCTCTAGCTTGGAGACAGAACTTTCCGCGGCACACAACACCAAGAACGAGGTCCAGGTCAAGGCGATCAAGGAACGATACAGCGACAAGGTCAAGGGACTGCAGAAAAAACTTGAGAGAGCATACAAGCAGAGCTCAGTTCATGCTGATGAGTTCACCAAGCGCATCAAGACTCTCGAGACCGAGCTGGTCGGTCTGACTCAAGCCGCTGGTGGCGCCTCTGACGCGAAGCGTGCCTCCAAGGAGAGCAACATGAGTGAAATGCAAGGCGAGGGCGACTTTTGCCCTAACGTTGCGAAGTTCGCAGGTAGCGACATGTGGTATAAGCAACCATCTTCGCCGCCGCACACTATCGTGAAAAATATGGCCAAGATCGAGCAGACTGCTCGGGACAAGGAGCTCGTCGATAAAGTCAAGTCGATTTATGAGTCGGCTTATGGTGTCATCGACACGCAACACCAGCAGCCTCATCCTGATAAGGCTGCGCTCAATGCAGCTCTGACAAAGCACGAGAAGCAATCCAACTACGCCTTCAAGAGTGACGGACTCGAGGCCGAGCTCTCAGGCAAATTGACCACTGCAGCCAACGACGCCTCTGCCAAGGGCAACTTCGACTACGGCTACAAGCGCGACAACCTCGAGGCTGATCTGGCTAAGAACTCCACCGATGCGAGGAAGCTGTCAGGACATGAGTACAAGTTCAGGCGTGACGACCTCGAAGCTGAGCTGGCTAGCAAGGCTTCCTCCAATGCCAAGAACTCTTCCGAGCAGGAGTACAAGTTCAAGAGTGACAACCTCGAAGCTCAATTGACCAAGAAGCCTTCCGCCAATGTCAAAGACCTGTCTGGACGAGAGTACAAGTTCAAGCGTGACAACCTCCAAGCTGAGTTGGCTAAGTCGACTTCCGCCGACCCAAAAGCTCTGTCAGAACGCGGATACAAGTTCAAGAACGACAATCTCGAAGCTGATCTGGCTAAGAAAACTTCCACCAACGCCAAGAGCCTGCCCGAGCAGGGATACAAGTTCAAGGACGACAGCCTGGAGTCTTACTTGCAGGATCTGGATCAGGGCAGCAAGGTTGCAGTCAAGCAAAGACACGAGAAATTCGTCCCAGACGACCTCGAACAGGAGCTCAAAAACAAGGGCAAATCTGCCGCCCTTGCAGAACGAAGGGCCAGGTTCAAGCCGGACGGACTGGAGGCTGAGCTTAAGAGGCTGGCAATAGAGAAGCCTGCGCAACCAAGCGACGAGTATGAAGCAGAAGTGGCGAGGGCAACGGCGCCATCCGATAGGATCGGTAAGATGGAACAGACGATGGCCAGTAGTCTTGGTGCAGAGATGGACGTGACAATTGACTCGGTGACGGCCACCACTGCTGCTACAACAGGTGTGCAATGGCAACAGCCACCTCTCTACAAGGTCGTCGCGTACGACTCTGGCAACGACCGCTTCTCGACAGCGACCACTACTTCCTGGGACGCTTCCGTCAACGAACAATCGATCTCCATCCCTCAGGCGCTCAGCCAGCTCTACCAGCCCGCTCGTTGGACCCAGCACTTCGCCACCCTCCAGCGCGAAGGCTACCAGGTCGTGCACGCACGTGAGGATGTACTTGTGCTGAAGAAGGTCAAAGACGCCGGCAAAGCCGCAGAGCTCCCCAGAGCGTCTCCGGAGACCTCCTCGTACGAGAGCCAAACACCAGTCAACCCAGTCGACGGCACCTCCCGCCGCTCGATCAAAGACATCCGCCCCGTCACAGGCGACTACGCCAACCCGACCGGATACGTTAACCTCGATCTCGTCGACGAACTGGCTTCTCCTTCCAAGCCAACCAGCAGCAGTCAACCCGCCGACCGCTCCTCCAACGCAGATGACTTCGACAGTGAATACCCAAACCTCGCCCGCATCATGCGCCAGGAACCCGTCTTCTCCGGCACGCGCCGCGTCAGCAACGGTAGCAACACTAAGAGTGGCCGCCGCGCCAGATGCGAAGCACGGGACGAGTCTCACGACGCGGCCAGAGAGCCCAAGCGCCGCAGCTTGCTACTTTGGACTCTCGGTGTCGGCACTGCTACTTCTTTCGTGATGTACGTGAGCGGGTCTGTTGCTGAGAAGGCTAGGCTGGCGAGGTTGGAAAGGGAGGCGAGGCTTCCGGTTTTACCGCTGGCGAGTGGTGGTGGGCAGGGAAGGTGGAGGCTTGACGAGGGGGTTTGGAAGAGGGAGGGATAGGATGACTTCTTGGTGGTGTGGCTTTCTTTTCCTTTTTGAATGAACTGGACGATCATGAATATGGCTCACGAGCACAGGACGCGGGGTTGGGCTTTAGGAATTGGGATGGGGATAGGGAGATCGATGGATGGTGTTTGGTTGGTTGATTTTAGTTTATTGGTTGGCTAGGATATAGGGTATGAGAAGAGGCATTGGCCTCTTTTACAATTCAGCTCACTCCACCTCAGTCCCGTTCAGTCCAGTCCACTCTAGTGGTATCAAACCAGCGCACTGAGTTCATCATCTGACAAAGTAAAGTGATGTTTTCTTGCTGCGTGGTCAAGGGTTGGCGTTGGCGTTGGAGCGCGAATCAAACTTGCCGTCGCCGTCTCCCACTCTGCTATCAACCCGTCAGCGTGCTGTAATCTTGTGAAGCTTGACAGTATCGAAGATGGCGCTGTTATTTTGGCAGTAGCTAACAAATTACGAGCAACGCGAAAAGGACAGCATGTGAGTGGTGGTGGCGCGAGCTTCGTGCAGCTGGCTCATCTGATTCGACCAGCAGGTGCATCTGTCAACATTGATCACGACTGCAATCAACCTATCGGCAGAACCGCCCTGTGGATTTTCAAGGCAAAGCCGGGCGTGGCAGAGTGCATGCATGCATACGAAGCGATGTCGTCTCCTGACACCTTTTCTTGGAGGCGCTTCAGCCTTGAGCCTGGCCACGCGAAAGGATGTCGCGTCTTTCTGCTGATTCCCACGCTGTCAGCTACCATGACAACACCGCTGGCTAACCTACAGATTCTGCAAGCTGCTCTTCGGGACCTTTATCAATCACACTGTAGTCACGAAGGAGGCGGGATCTCTCAAAGTCAGGGAGCAAACCGCAACACAAGGTCATCTACTCAGAGCGAACATCTAGCTTGCTAAGATGACTTCCGTTCAATCAGGATCCGCCCAGGGACCGCTAGAGGTTGCGTTGGCGAGACAAAGTGCTTTCGCTCAAACCGGATCGTGGAATATGCTCGACATAGCGAAGCTCACAATACAGATCCCGGTGGGAATGCTCTCGAGATACGCAGCCGGCCGTGTCAATACCCACACCATACTCGTCGCCGAAGCGATGGGCATGACTTTCCGCATGGGCAAGAACGGCAGGGCCAGCGTCGAGCAGGCCTTCTCGAACCTCGCCGCTGTGAGCACCCTGGGCAACTCGCTCTCCATTGGTTTCGGCATCGAGGACTTTACGCGAGAGATGGTCAAGAGCGAGGCCGGCGCCATGCAGATGGGGCTGTGCGCCGCACTGAAGGAATGCTACTCGGACGATGTCGCTATCGAGGTCATGCTCGAGTACGCGAGACAGACCAAAGCCGACGGGCGGTCGATGCCTACGAATATGGAATGGCGCAACCTGTTGGATGCCTGCGCTGGCAGTCTCGCGGCTTCGAACTTCGCCCTTCGAGCCGAGCATCTGATGCAACTGACCAAAGGCGAGCGGAGGCTTGGTGCATACGGCGCTGTGGAAGCCATGCCGAAGCAGCGACGTGGCTGTTCCACGCCAAAGTCCATCGCAGACGCGCTTGCTGCTCTTGCGAAGCTGTCCAATGGCCGCATGGAGTCGGTTTCTTTGACAGGTGGACCGGATGCTGGCTGGCTAGCCGCTATTGCTGAGTGGTTCCTCGATCTCAGGGTCAAAATCGTCGACGACGAAAGCCGGGACGTCCTATACAGGAACCATGCAGACGACCAAGATACACAAGTCACCGTTGTGTATTTGAGCCAACACCTGCAATACACGGGACTCGAGCCATCCGTGGACCAGCAAATGCAAGATGCGGGAGTCTCGGCATCCGTCCCTGGGATGAACGTACCCACTGACCTCGGGGTTCGCGTCCTCCACAAGACATACAAAGTCAGCCTTGAAGACCTTGGCAAATCCCTGGAAGCCGAACTGGGAGACAATGCACATGTTGTATCTGGTAGAGTGGCTTGGAAGTCAGCCCTAGGTCAGTCGTTTGGGTCAGACTTTAAGAGGCTGATGACCACACGCAACGCTCTCGGTGGAGCGATCGGAAGCGCTGCCGTCCTGTTCAGGGCCATGGCTCAGTCCCACCGAGACATCCCAGCCAGGTATCTCTCGTCCAATTCAGGGTACAGCGACTCGTCCTATGGTCAGGGATTTGTGGCTTGCGTGGTCCAGCAATTCCCAGAGCTACGTGACCTTCGCGGAGTCATGGATATGGCACTCAGAGCTCCCTTCAGAAACGCCAGAACGAATTACGAGGGCTCTGTTGCTGCCTTGGCTGCAAGTTGTTGCTGCAAGGTCTGCGAGACAGGGCAGTCTGGTTTCGGCGCTGGCCATATCGACGAAGACGACGCTGTGGATGACCACGGTGACGAAGATTGCGACCGCGAGAGAGAGCGCGAGGACGAAGCTGCTGAGCGTCTGTCGGATGCAAGTCAGCTTGGCGAAGACAATCTCGACTGGGACCCGAACCAATACTGCTCCGTCGTCATGCTCGAGACAATAATCCGAGTCTCTAGGTGTTTGTCCAACGTGGAGATCCACACTCCACACTTGCTACCCATGCGAAGCGGGTTCGAGCTGTCCTACGGTCGGTGTTTGCACGCCCGGCGGTCTGGCGAGAATGCGCGACAGGCCCTCGAGGACTTTGGACCGTTTGCTTACTGCCTAGACTTCGACAACGACTTCCACATCGGCGAGCGCGAAGGCGACGCAGAAGCGATCGAGCTCAAGATGTACGCACTGCTCGAACTGTACACGGGCCGGGCGTGCCGCGACATGGTCGAGAGCACCTCGGCGCTCTGGCTAAACGGCATTTCTGCTTTCTTCGGTGTCTTGACGCCGTCGCACAGCGAGACGAGCGGAGACGTAGGACGAGTGCATCTCGTTCCAGGAAGGATATTCTTCGAGGGCAAGGCCTACTCGCATCTGGTGGATCGCAAGATGGCCGTGGGGGAAGATCTCAAGGCGACAGGAGGCAGCCTCGTCAGACGCGATTATGCACTCGGGGCGCGAGACTGCTTCGCACACAGGCTCATCAGCATCCGCGAGGGCTCAACGTACCTGCAGTGCCTGATGAGGTTCTCCCGCGACGACGTCGAGGTAGACAGCGGGTCTCCGAGCCTCTCTGTCGGTCCCTCTGCACTCGCAGCCGTACTCGCCAAGCGCAGGGGCCTGGTCCACTGCAATAACTCCTCCCGGTCTCGGACAGGGAAGTCGTGCGCGTCCCATCATCATCCTACTGCTAACCAACGGCCCTCCGGCGAAAAGCACGGCCAAGCAGAAACGTGGGTCGAGTACAAGCACCAAGGAAAACTGATCGTTATCATGAAGCCTTCTTCGGGCATACACGCTTTGGCTAGGCTTGCCTTCTTGACGTCGTCTTGGAGCCAGTGTTGGACGTATATTGTCGACAGCCAATGCGTCGACTGCTGTATACGAGCGGCTGTAGGGAACGATCATCCTGTGAGGAGGACATTCTGTTTCGTGTATGTAACGTGAGTTTGGCATGCGTCAAAAGGTTGCCGCTCGACAACGGTAGATGGGCGGGAGAGCCTGATGCTTAAGAATTCTTGTAAGCAAAAACGCAGAGAAGAATCACATACGACCATAGGACGGTGAGAAGTGGCCATCCCGTCCGCGCTGCCAAACTTAGGCTCGGCACCGGGCGACTAGTACTAGAGTGGGTGGCATTCATGAAAGCCC